>SMMW01000569.1:3087500-3262500 GCA_004794655.1 Marisa cornuarietis
TTAACCACACAACGCCGCGGACGTAGGACTTGATCGTCCCTGACTCAAGGAAAGATAAAAGAAATAGGAGATGCACATAATAAGTAAACTTACGTGAACATCAAAACGAAATCATTTTCAAAATCCCTCCCACCCTCCTCCCCGTCAACTTCGTTTTCACTTTTTATCCCTCAGTTCTCTCTTCACGCACCCCCTGTCCAATTTTCTTGCATCAGGCATATGCGTGCATCCACATATTTGTCCATGAACTGTCTTCTCTATATATACCTCAGTTCCAGAAGCAAGTTTATAATATACCGGTTACTTTTTGTGTAAAATAATAATATATAAAAATAATAACAGATTTTATTTCTGTTGGCAGATTCCAACATGTGAAAAACTGATTAAAAAGTCTGTTAATTAAAGAAAATCATCTGAAAAGGAAGGAACGAAAGAGAAAGTAAAGGAAGAGCACTTGTCAGTGCTTTTCATCTCTGTCAAAAATGGAGAATGCATGGCCACCGAATGTACCAGATACTCTGCTGGAAGTTTGCATTCGCTATTGTGTAAAAAATCTAGACCTTATTGCAACACGAGAAAAGTTATACCATTGTCCTCAACTAGCTAGCATGGATGTTGAAGATACAGACTGTTTAAATGTAGATCATGATTTGTTGTATGGAAAGTATGAAATCAGGCCTGGTGTTTTTTTAACTAAAAATATGTGTGATCGCATGGTAGACATCTTCACTGAGGAACATGGCCCCCTGACAGATGATATTTTGGCCATGTTCTCCAACAGTCAAGCTACGCAGCTGAGCTGCATTGATCTTCGACACTCGGATGTCACATGTGAAGGTTTGCAGGCAATCCGGTGCCAACCACTTACAGAGCTTTCCATGCATTGTCAGTGGAGCTGTTTTCCTGTCATAAAGGCCCTTCACAGAACGCTTCGATCTCTTCGCCTGGACAAAATGGCAGCTGTGGTGGATCCTATACACCTGAGACCGGCGGGTCTGGACGATCGAGGCACATCAGGAATGATGAATACAGGATTGGAACAATCAAGAGAGTCTAGTCCAATATCTGTATTTGATGAGGACAGCCAATTTTTTGCTCTTACCTGTCCCAATCTCCGCAAACTTGTGCTCCAAGACCTGAAGCTTGTAGGCTCACCTTTAGCAGAGAGCTTTGTGAAGATCATGCTGAGCCCTCTAGTGCGGCTGACGCATCTGAGCCTGGCAGGAACGTCCGTTCAGCTTGAACAACTTGACTGTTTTGGAACTTTATCTGGACTAGTCTCCCTTAATATCTCCAACATTCCCATTTCTGACTTCCCAACTGTTCTACAGAATCTGTCATGCCTGTCCAACCTGAGGTAAGGGGAACAAAGCTGATATCATAAATAAAATGTTATAATGCCTATATGACATTTAAAAGTTTGATTTATGCTGTATTATATAACCAACATATGCCATAATATATGCTACAGAGGACTGTTAACACTTGAATGGCAGCGTGCATCATTTGATGCAGGTTGTATTGCTGCAGCTTGCTACCTTATTAAAAATTTAAGAACTTTATTTTGCCTGCAGAATTGAAAATGTAAGCAAAATCCAACTTTATTTTGATGTCTGTATGATACAGCTGCCAAAACCTGGAACAGCAGCAAGCGTCAATTGATGCAGCAAGAAATTATAGTGATCTACACAGCTGTATACTAAAGGATCATAGTCACAGTTCACAATGAAATCTCACTCTTTAGTGTTCTTTAGCATTTCATTTGCAAATTTTGGCCAAGCATATACCACAAGCAAGAGGTGTTTGCATACATCACACATGGTAGCAGTTTGGTTATAATGGCAACCAGTTTTCTACTCCAGATGTTCTATTGGGTGGGGGGGGGGAATGGCTGAACAGCTGCTGGAATATTAGTTGACATTGCTGCAGAACTATAAAAAATTCAAATTGCTCCATTAGTAATCTATCAGCCATAGAATGTTGATGCAGCAGGATAGCTCCAGTTTCCCAACCATAGAGTGTCAGTTGACACATTTTGCTATTTAGGGTAAACCAAAACAGCCAATTTAATGTTAAATATGTTGTTATTTAAAGTGCGAGTGAAATAAAAGTCATCACAAGAATGACACTATGCATGGTCCCCAGAAGCATTTTTCTATTGCTTACGTATTTCATTTATGCTGACAAAAATTGTTATCCCAGCTTATAAAATAATCACTTTCTTTTGACTCTCTCTTTCTCTAAGGCATCTTGACCTGTCCCAAGGAGATGAGGATATTATTCCAGTCATCTACAATGACTCTGATAACTTCCTTAAAGACATCATGAACACTTTTCCAGCTCTTGTGTCTTTGGACTTGTCAGGCACCAACCTGGCAGGATTTGAGTCACCAGATTATGTCAGCCATCGTATGGAAGCTGTCAAAAAGTATAGATTTTAATTTAAACATCATTTTGTTGTTGTTTTCATTATTATAGTCCAAACAGTAGCTGGTACTGAGTGATATGATGTACAACTGTCTCTGGTTTGCAATAGTTATTTTAATGATATAATCTAGGTCACTAAAACAAAGAAATAAATCTGAAAACCCTACAATCACAATTATAAAAGGTGTGTTTGTTACAGAGAGAAAAAGAAAGAAGAGAAAAGCTCTATACCTGGTCTAGAAGGTCGACACCTGGAATTTCTTGGACTACTGGGTTGTGCATATGCAGCATGCTCTCGCAGCAACATTCCGGCCTCAAGGGTATTTTCATTAACTTATTTGTGATGTCATTTTAGAAATAAATTTCCCCACTTAACTTTAGTTAACTTTATAGTGAATTAATTCCATTTCTGAATGCAGCAGTTTCTTTCCAGTGACAGTAGTTCCTGAGTAGAAAATTTTCAAAATACATGCAAGTTCAGCTTTTAGTCAATAGCTAATGCTTACCTTGGCATTTCAGTACCTCATAATTGAGTGAAAATAGCATATACAAGATGGATCTAAGATTTATACCTTACAAGAACGCTATGCTTATTTCATTTGTTTCTATTTCCCTTAAATAGGATCAAACTTGTTGCAGGTGACTGGTGATGCTAATGCCAATCAGGTGTTACTGGCTGTTCATGTGTATATAGATAACCACTGGCTGCTCATCAAGTCTCTCAATGATCTTTTTAATCTTTTCCGTTTCTCGACGGTGCCGAACCACCGCATTGCACTGGAAGTGAGTGTTTAGGGTTTTTGTGTTTTTTTTTCACTGTTCTTGTTCTGGCTGATCCTGTCACTGTGGACATATCTAAATATCTGTTTTACTTAAAGTCACTTTAAAGATCCTCCCTTTTCTCTTGCCACTCCTCATAGATACAACCCAAAAATGTCTTCCCAATATGACATACGACCAACAGTTTGTGGTCTATTACAACTATTTTGCAGAAGTCACTTGATGATAAAAATTAAGTACAATTATTTTAAAATAGACTGCTTCTAGCTGACTGTTTACCGTATATTACAACTTTCTGGAAAAATCACATAAAATAGTACATACACATTTTGAAAGAGACTGTTTATTGTTGTCTCTTTGTTTACCTATCAGTCAGTTGTACTTTATTACAACCTTTTGCAGAAGTCAGGTGTTTATAAAAATAAGATTCTTATGACTGTCTATGCCTTGTGTCAACTTGTGTCTTTGCGAAAACCATATTTACAAAATGCTCCTCCTAACCCCCTTCCCCAATCCCATACATGCGTGCACAGTGACATACTGTCACTCACTTTCCCACAGTAATGATTTCTGTCATTCACTCTGTCATAGACACACACGCTCATATTTCTGAAGAAAATCCCTCTCCAAATTCCCTGTCTGCTGATCAGAACTATGTAACATGCAGATTACTGCAAAGACATAAATAGATTTAACACTGTCTCATAGAATGTCCATTGAAATGCTAATATCATTTTTAAAAGGCTTCATCTTCTCACTCTTCTGTGGCATACAGCAATATATCTGTTTGTCTAGTAATAAATGTAGGTCTTTTTTTTGTTGTTGGATGCCTGTACTTGCCTGATATTCATAAAACTTTCATCAAACTTCATTCTTAGTTGAATCAGTGGTGATATGTTAGTCATTTATTACTCAGTCCAACTCATTTTTATTCTAAGAACATTTGTGTTCAATATGTGTCTTGTGTGACTGTAAAATTTCCTGTTTGACTGTGCTTGCTCACAACTCCCTGTAAATCAGGTCCCAGATAAAGTCATCAGTGACATAACTTCTGAAATCCAGTGCCCTTGGGTGCTAGCAGTTTGACATTATCTGCACATGAAAATGATGTCTTTGTCACACTTTTAGGCTATCCTGGCAGCTATGAAAAACTACCCTGCAGACAGTAGCATACAGATTGCTGGCAGGTGAGCTTTTATCTCTCATGACGGAATATTTATGAACATTTTTATGTGTCGTTCCTACAAAACTCTAGAGTTAGCGTTTTTATTTTAATTTGAGGACAGCATGTATGTGAAAAGACAGTTCTTTATTTTTTGAATTTGCATTCCATTGTTCCCCATATATTGATATGGATGCTGAATAGACATCACCAGGCATAGATATCTGGTTTATCAGTGCCTCCTGAAAACCAAGAAAGTCACAGTAATTGAAAAGTTATCTATTGCTTTGAAGAAGTGGCTAACATTTGTGATCTGTTTTGCAGTGCCTCCTTGTTCTATATAGCCAAAGGTGACCAGAAAAAGTGCATTACTTATAAACATAAAAGGTTGGTTGTTACAGTATTTTGTGAACGTGATGAGGGTTGCATGCTTACAGCAAATACAAAAAAGTTGTATAAAAATAAGTAGAAAAAGCAATAATAGCAAATATTCCAAACAAAACACTGGATTTAATAAAGTTGTCTTATGTTTTACAAAACAATGAACAGAAAAAAGGAATTTGAATGATTGTTAAAAGCCATAATAAATACTAATTTTGTTGTCATTTGTCAAGGCTACTGATCATCAGCACTCTCTTCTATTAGGTTTCCCCACCCTCCCAGCAGTGCTTTAGTAGATAAAAATAAGGAGAGGAGATTGGTTAAAAAAGAGGAAAATTTTCTTGGCTGTTTTTAACATTTCTGTACATTATCATAACATTTCATTTGCTGTTAATGGGGTCTGTATTCACACTAAAGTTAGCTTTATTTTGAAGACATAGTGGTTTGTGTGGCAGCATACAGAAATTTCTCTGCTACCTACTTGATAATCCCTGAGGGAAAGGATATAATGGACTGATTGGCACTGACCTATACAGTAATGTAGATGGGTAGCACACCTTTTTAGATTGTAGGAAATATTTCAGAACTATACCTTTCGAAACATTTCTTCAATTCTCCTTATACTTCCTACTCCTACTGTACATGAAAATCTCCAATATTAAGAATTTTGCATGTTACAAAATGTGTGAAACTTCTAATTCTGTCACACTGAAGCACTGCACTTGTTCAGTTAAGTACATTTAGGCATCTCCATTGAATTTGTATCTGTTTCTTATTTATTTCTTATTATTTATTTACTTGTAGAGCCATGATATCTCTCCTCATAAAGGCCATGAGGGAACATCAACCAGAACAAACAGTATGCACATTTTATATCTTTCTTGCTAACACAGTGATGTGTGTATGCAATGGGTGAGGTGGGTGGTTGGTTGACGTTTTCTGAAACTTAGCACAGTTCAATTGAACATTTGCGGTCAAAAAAATCACATTTACTAAATGGTTGAGTGAAGAACACTAAACAGTAAAAAGTTAATGGCCAGTAGCTTGTAAATTTTGCTAGGTTGTATGAGTGTGCCATTCTTAAAATAGTGATTTCAATTTTAGTTGACAGATACAAAGATATCCACTTTTTGTTTTAGATGATGAGGAACGCCTGCTTGACACTTTGCCATCTGAATTTGCCTGATGCTGTGGTGAGTTTGGTTACCTGGAGAGGTTAGGAAGGGTGGTGGAGGGGAGGGTATTTGGTATGGACAGTCAGGTCTTGAAGATTGTTCTGCAATAGTTATGCTTTGCCTTAAGAACTGGGAAGGTCAGAGTTTGTTCATTTTGTTTTGGTATTTTTAGTGGACAATTGCATTCCTGCTGTTTGGTCAAATTTATGCTTGTTCAAACATTTTTATGATCAGAAGTTTCTTTGCACCATAATCTGCTCTTTATGAGAGAGTGTTTACATCAAAATGAAATGTCTTAGTGTGAGTGTTCACATCATGATGAACTGTCTTTGAGAACATTTACATCATAATGAAATGTCTTTTATGATGACCACTTTGCCATATTGCAGATGTTTTGCTATGAGCGGTTAGTGGATGTCTTGCTCTCCATGCTGCGTCATGACTACCGCGATGAATTTATCCACCGCCTGGGGATTTTCCTGTTGAACTGCCTGGCATGCCAAGTTGATGGAAAGGAAAAGGAGCTGGTTGGCAACATGGGCGCTGTTGATGTGAGTCATTGTAATGGTGCTTGTTTGTTTGTTATTTTAGTTTGTTGTTTGTTTGTCTGGTTGCTTTTTAGGTTGAGCATTTTTTAAAAATCATGTCATTTTGTTTTATGTGAATTAGACAATGCTCAGCATCATCGAACGCAAGCTGAAGGGAGGCGACTGCGATGATGTGCTGGAAGTGGCGTGGAGCACATTATGGAATGTGACAGGTGAGGCAAGGGAGATGGCAGCCTCTGGGTTCAACACCATTGGGTGCTGTGTACTACCTTATGTGCTTAATATTCTTGCCAATGCTATGACATATTGACTTCTTTGTCATTAACAGTGTGTGAGATTGTTGTTAGAAATGTTTCTAAATGCTCATGCTTCGGACATTGTCTAGTGGTTTTTGCGTATGGCATGTTAATGCTTTGAAATATAATGTTCCCGTACAGATGAGACACCTTCCAACTGTCATAAATTTATGATAAAGGGAGGAATGGAGCTGTTTTTGCAGTGTCTTCAGGTATGTCACCGTCAGCATCATGCATTAAGAAATAAGATACACTAGGATGAGTCTGACCTTAAAAAAAAATTCTTTTCAGTTTGTTGATTTCTAGTATTAATTGATTTATTAGGACCGTACCCAGGCGGTATTTGACACTATGAAAGCATTCACCTTATATACTTGTCTTATATTGAGTGGGCTTTGTCTGGCATATTATTTGAAAATTAGCTTAAGCTTGTTCATTTTCTTAAAGGATGCAAGAGGTCTCTATTAATTTTATATTTCATATTCATGATTTATACATTTTTTTATTATCCCTACAGAAATTTAATGACAAGCCAGAGCTGTTACGAAACATGATGGGACTGATGGTAAGAAATTGTTTGTTTAAAATGATTAGGCCTTTTTTTAATATGATGTGTCATGTGAACTACTTTTGACAAGCAATTCCATATCCGCCACCTACCAACAATTGAATCCTTTAAATGGGCACTGAGAATGCACCTCTACTTTTAACAACAGTCCATACAATGCTAGTCCTTTGTCATACCCTTTCCCCACTTTTCGGCTTATTGCTACTTGTCTTCCTTTGCAAAATCACGATACTCTCAATTCTTGTTACTTGGTTCCTCTTTACGTTTTCTGTATTTCTCTTTTATTCATCATCAGTACTATTGTTTATTCTTATCGTTCATAGGTTGTTTGTTCTTCTGTCCCATGTATGTTGTCATTCTTGTTCTTACAAGCATCCTCTTTATGAGTGTGGATATGCGCTTTACAAATCTTGTGTTTATTATTATTATTACATGTTTGTCAACATAAAATCTTGAAAAAAAATTCAGTGCTATAGCAAATGAGCTTTGATGCCATTTTACTTCATTTGCAAATATCACTGATATTTTAGCTGAGTAGTGAGAACTAAAGTTATAGTATTCTTTTCTCTTAATATTTTCAGGGTAATATTGCTGAAGTTGATTGGCTGAGGCCCAAACTGATGTGCGAAGAATATGTCAATGTCTTTAGGTCAGTCCATAGGAGTATTTTTGTTTTTTGTTTCAACTTTTTATATGCTTAAGCACTTAAACACCAAATTTTTGTCTGTCCTTTATAATGATGTTATTCTCATTAAACTCAAGAAACTAATTTTCTTTGTCCTTTTCTTGTTGAGACTTGGTCTCAAAAGTCCTCAAAAGTCTCTTATTCCCCTCCTCTCTCTGGTTCCTGTTATTTCTGTTGTATGATGATGACAGTTAAAATAATTGAATTTATAAAGCATATTTCCTCATGTGGAGTTGTTGAAAGTGCTTTATAAGCATTAACAAGACTTGCAAAATGTGCAGAAGCCCGATAAGAGTTTCGAAAAATACCGCAAGAATACAAGACTTTTTTGCCCTGAGTATGTGCATCTGCATTTTACAAATATCTTCATTTTCAATAGAAGACATTTTTGTTTTTGTTAAGTGAGCTGTTGGAGTCTACAAGTGATGGCATAGAAGTCAGCTACAATGCATGTGGTGTACTGTCACATCTCTGTTTTGATGGCCCACAAACCTGGATGATACCGAGGCCGTCTCGCTCTGAAGTGCTGGCTAGAATGGAGCAAGCCATCAACCGGTGGCCAATTAATTCAAAGCGAAATATTAATTACAGGTAGCTAGCTGTATTCGTGGCTTATTTTACTAACACTAAATGTATCACAGGGTGTAAGGGTGGTTGTGTTTGTGTGTGTGTGTGTGCGCATTCTCCTCTTATTTTTTTCTTACCAATTATTCCTGTTTGTGTGAATAATATTAATATAACACATCTCCCAACTTTTCAGTGAAAATGCACTTTAAAAATTATTAAAAATTCTTTTCTCTCCCTTTCTCACGTTTCTTACAGTTTTCCTTTCAGCTGGGATTTTTTTTTTTTTGTAACTACTCAAGAATCAATCTAGCCTGAAATTTGTAAGATATTTGGTTTAACCACTTGGGGATTATAACTGTAGCACACTTATATGGCTTTCTTTGTAATTTGTAAATGTTTATAAATATGCAGTTGCTTTTGCTTCAGTAATCTTTTATCAACATGGCTAAATGTAGGTACTATAAAAATCTTTGGTTTTTTTAATTTTTAATTTTTTATACTTTTGCACAGGTCTTTTGAACCAATCCTTCGGCTGGTGGCCTATTTTGAGACACCGCAAGTTCAGCACTGGGCGGTGTGGGCCCTATGTAATCTTACAGCAGTCTCCCGTGAGTTGTATTAACTGTCACCATGTTACAAGATCTTTTTCTGGGACTTTCTTTTAGAAAATGTGAATACTGTAGTGTGAATTCTTACATGGCTTACAGCTGCATTTGGACACATATGAAGAAATTGAGATTGAGGCCTCATTCGTATGGGGTAATGAAAAATAATCAATGAGAGGCCCCCCCCAAAAAGGTGGTCAGTGGGAGAGAAGTCATAGAGAACAATAATTTGAAGACTAAATGAATTTCTTCCCTTTTAAATGCTCATATATTTTTTTCTTTGCTGCTTTTTCTTGTAAAAAGATGGCCAGTCTGCTCTATAATAAGCAGCATGTTCTCAAGAGCTCTGTGAGATGTGTACAAGGGGGCAAGCCAAATAGATTTTACATTACGTTCAAACTGACCTATATAGTTCCTATACGGGAAACTCGATGGGTATTATCTTTAAATCCAAGAGTTTTTATATATATATATATATAAATCTGGAAAAATACGTAATGAAGTTTCGGAAGAATTGTAATGTGTTTCTTATGTATGTAGCGGAAAAGTACTGTCGCCTACTGGAGCGGGAAGGTGGGCGAGAGGCTCTCACCAGAGTAGTCAGCTCCCAGTCCTACCGACGCATCCGAGAACTGGCGCAGCGCACCCTGAACCAGCTGGACATCAAAGACCTCAGCAGCAGCAGCGGTCAGGAAGAGAGCAGCGAGCATGTGGCACATGCCAATGAGGGGATGGAAGCAGAGGAGGACGAGGAGGTAGAAGAGAGGATGTCCGAAGAAGAGGAAGTGGAGGAGGAGGAGGATGGGAGGGAGGAAGAGGAGGAGGACTTCTTGGAGGACGAGGACCAGAGACAAGATGGCGGTGACCTGGATGGAGACTTGGACAATGGGTTTGTGATTCTGTGATTGTGGCTTGTACGTTTGCTGAGTTGATTTTCTTGACACATTAATGCTGTCTTCTTTGCCCCTGCATCCCATTCCTTTCCTCCTTGATCCTATTCTACTTCCAGAAATTTATATACACAAGGAACATGTTTCTGAGTGATTGTTGCTAATGTTCCTTTTTTTTTTAAAGCAATTGTTGTGGAAGGTGTGGTACTGGATAAGGAGATTTCTCTCATTTTGTTGCACGAGTGCAGTTAGGTTATTTATAAACACATTTTACTGCTGCACCCTCAGTTGATTTTATTTGTTAAAACTGACTGGCACTAAGCTTCCTTGTTCCATCACTTACTTAAAGGATGTGTGGATGACATTTTGCTGTGCATGTGTCTTTTTTCATGGGCTTTTTTTTTGGAGGGGTGGGGTTTGCTGCTTGAATAAATGAGTGACTTTAAACTGTAGTCAGAATTCAGGAAGAAAAAAATGGGAGTAGCTGTCACAGTGAATCTCTTTTTCTTCACCTTTCCATATCGCAATTATGCTTGTCACTTATCTTGAAGTAGAAGACAAGAGATATATATATTAGTAACTCATTTTCTTTTCCTTCAGTTTTCCTGATTGTATTTTGTGTAATTTTCCTGTTTAGTTCGTTCGTTTCTCTCCTTCTGTCTCTTTGTATATCTGACTTCCTTTAATTGTTTATTTTCCATACTTCTTTTATTTTCCATTTGATTTCACAAGACACAAAAATGCATTTCTTTCAGTCAGTTCTTTCTTCATGTCAGCAGTTATTTTTAGAAAAGTCTACTTGTATATTTTTGTTGCATTTGTGGATCTGTTACATTGCCATACAGTTCTTTCAGTCTCATTTTCATCTCCTCTCATTCATTTCTTATACTTTAGTTTTATTTGCATCCTTCAGTTTTTGTACATTCTTGTTTCTGAGTCTGTAGAAATTGTTGCAAGAATGGTTTTCTTGGTGTTCATATGCACCATCTCCCAAGATTTCTTTTTTAGTTTTTGTTCTGTTTTTCTTTGTAATGTGTGTAATGTTTCTCCTTACTGGGATTCTTTCAATGTCTAGTTTGTGTCCACTGGTCTTGTGGCATTTTTTGGGGAGGGTTTTGTGATAAATGAACTCAGGAAAACAAACGTGTTAGAAGCTGTTTATCTTTGCTGTTAATCAGTTAGAAGAGGTCATTTAAGGGGAGTTTGGGGGACCTTGGCATGACCTAAACACCCTGTTGAACTGCTTTAACTCACTGGACACTGGCCAGTGCATTAACATGGTGTGACCAACGGTCACATGATGACTATAGTTACACATAAGATCCAGTGTGTTAGCATTTCTGGCTTGATCTTGTACATAGCTTTTTTTTTCTTGAGAGTGGACTGTAAGCAAGAAAGGTGAGAGACACTAAAAAAAGTTGAGTAAATAATGAAGTGATAAGACATTTTCAAGTTATTATACAATTAAAAAGCTAATTCTTTGTTAAACACTCGATGTGGCAACAGTGGTGGGCTGTTAATGGCAGACTTTTTTGCAGCATTGTAAATGGACACTAATGTTCTGTTGGAACAGTTATTGAAAGGCCAGAATTGCATGCTGTTTACTAGATTTGTTGTTGGTGTTAATGTTTCTTTCAGGCCTTGATCTTGTTAAAAGATTCTCATCAGGTATGTTCTTGTGGGGACAATTTGTTATTGTAGGGTTGAAGGTCAGGGGTCTCAGAGTTGAATCAAGCTGAAGCACAAGATGTAGTTTGATGATAATAGTTCTGTGTACGTGTGTACATGCATGCTTGTGCACGTGGTTGCATACTCAAGTGTGTGTGAAGTGCAGATAGAAAATTATTTCAACATTTTAGCAGTTGATGAAAGTTCGTTCCACTTTTTTTTCCCTCCCTTTTCCCTATCATCTTCGTTAAAATTGGCTATGGTGAAATGTTCTTGGGAGTATACAGGATTACATGTCCTAGTGATTTTTTGGGGGTTGGGGGTGATTGTTGCACAGTTTTTAACACATGACTCACAAAGGAGTGAGCATTACTCATGGAATTAGTGTTATAATTATTCATTTGGAATGACTAGTTAAGGGCATTGACAGGGTATGAATGCGATGGTCTGGACACTATGGGAGATTGTTGCTTTTTGTGTGCATTGTTGTGTGATAGCTGTTGTTTTGGTCAAATATTTAACTATAGAATTCATACTTTTCAGTATTGCAGTTTTGCAAACATTCTGAATCCCAATGGACACGTACGTGCATGCTCACACAGAGATAAACACACACACTCAAGTGGCAGCCCCCGTTTGTGCAGTGACAGTCATAAACATGCTAGTAATATCACATGGAAAACAGGTTTATCCAACTTTCATCAGACTTTCTAAATGATTTGAGAAACTCACCTAGTACATAGCATAAGTTATTGACATCACGTGGGTTGTATTTATGTATATTTTGATACGTAAACTTTTTGTATGAAGATAGTGTCAGGTAGAAAATTTTGCCTCTAATCCATTTTTATTATTATTTTTTGTTGGGAATTAGAAAGGGAGATCTAGCTTAAAATATTTGAAGTGGTGGGCTCATTGTTTTCATTAGCTATTATTTGATATATGTGGACAATTTTGTTTCCTATGAGTATTTAAAACTTTTGAAAAGCCAGATATGTTGCCTAAGGCTGGCATAAAGTCTCTTTTATGATCCTATAAACAGTTTATATGGTCACAGTTTGTTTCTTCCAGCTGATCAAATGCTTAAACACTTCTTTAGAACAATCTACAGAAGTTTTTATTAGCCGTGTAATTACTACCTTCCACGTGTGGCTCACGCTGTATGTCATAGCGACTCTCCTGCAAACCGACTTTATGGTGCAACTTATAAGCAAATCGTGAATAGAGCCACCATTGTTCCCAATGAAAAGAAATTATTTATATGACAAGGGTTAGGCTCAGTTAGTGTTGTCCATGAGCACGAAATGTAACTGCATGTTTTCTTGACTTTGCTTAATGGAGGTTGACCTTATGTCAAGCTATATCCAAAGCTTTACCATCTGTCAAATTTGTGCATGAAAGAGCTGAAATAAAATGGTTTTCTTGAATGATAATATGAGTTAAATGAAAATTTTGCTTGTAAATTATCTTTCTTCGATACTTACAAGACTACCCAACTGTTAGGAGTTGTAGCCCTTAAGCTCCTAATGGTTGGGTTTGTCTGGTAAAGTTGAAGAAGAAACACATTTCCCCATGTGAAGGCGAGATTAATTGCAGATTTATTTCAGCATTATTTATGTGATGTGACAACTTTGGGGTCAGTTCATAATAAAATCCACTGGACTCTGGGCAGAAAAACACAAATTGAGAACACTATTCTATGGTCATTTCTGAACATGAAAGTTTGTATTTCCTAGTGTTATCAAGAGTAACACAGTAACAAGCACCACCTATGTCTGAGGACATGAAATCATGCTTCAGATCTTCTAATAATAATATCACTAACACAATTTCCATAGTAATATCAGTAACAGTCAAGAAATGCAAAATATGTTCTTTCACACATTCTGGGTAACCCAAAAATAGTTTTCCACACACAGATATGCTAAAATACACTGGGCTATAGGAAATGTATGTTATAAATGATAATTTGCACTATTTGCCAGTTGGTAAACATTTTAAAGGAAACCTTTATCAACAGCCATCCCACAATTGAACTAAGTTCCCATGAGGAAACAACCCTTGTGAGAACAGCAAAGTTTTTTTTTTTTTAAGCAGATTTTTTTTTCTTTCCTATTTCTTGGCAGATACTCTAGCTGTTTGACATGCTAGCCACAAAATTCTCTGAACCTTTTTTTTTTTAGCCTCTGAACCCAGCATGCAAAACAGTTCTCAAACTCAGTCATCAGGTTTGACAGACAGATGGGGGGTTGGGTGGATTTGGTAGGATAGAAATGAATGGTTTTGAGCTTCCAAAAGATCAAAGATTAAGAAGATTAAAACACCGCCTATAATATCTTGAAGCACTTAACTGAATGAACTTTCCTATCAACCCTTGTGTGTAAGGGTATGTGTGTGTGCATGCACACATGCATATACACACCTTTTAAATTCAAGGTGTGATGGCTAACATGGCAGTATGCACTTATACAACACTAAAGACTTAAACTGTTATCATGATTACTTCATTTCTACACCTCAGTTACAAGGTTATCTACCCATTATTTGACCACAAGAGGATAGTGGGAAAAAATGGTTGTTTAAAGAGGAACTAAATCAGTGAACATGCACCTGGCACAAAAAAATTTCTTGCAAAGGAGAGGAATACCATTTACTCACAACACACTTTGTCAACTCAAAAATGTTTGATTCACACATCCTTTGATGCCACTCCAACAACAATTTGCTATATCACTATCTATAACTACTAATTATGCTAAGTTCACAGGACTGGTCGAAGGAATGATGATTTGAAAATGGGTCCCTTAACACTGGAGCAGTCTCAGCAGATGTCTCAGGAAACTTCCAATAACATATACTTTAAATGAAAAATCATCATGTACAATAAGTTACCATCAACTGCTTTGTGCGACATTTGGTGTTGGTGCATCTCTACACATTTCTTAATACACAGCATGGATGACAGAAAATATTTCATCAAAAGTTGTAACTCTCAAGTAAGATAAAGCAACCTCTATGACTAAAGAAAATGCATCAACAAGAGGCCCCTTGCACACACACAGAATGTACGCATCTACACACAAACCATATCTAAATTTCAACTGAAAAGAATCATTTGACTAGTCTGTGAAATGAATGTTATGAAACTCAGTTTGGGAAAAAAGAAAACTACTATTTTGTCTATTTGTCTTGAACCAAACACACTGATTATATTTGTGATTAAGATCATCATCATGATCAAGGTGAAGGCCGTTGTACCATTAAGTCAATAAATTATTAAAGACTCAATGTGAGACAAGTTATGAGGCACAATCATTTGACCAATATTTTACCAACAACAGTTTCTGAGGTCCGTATATGTACCAGCTGAGCCAAATCATGGTCATTTTCATTCACAAACTTGCACGTTCACACCCAGCTTCACACCACTCCTTAATATAAGCATACCCGGCAAGCACATAGCAATCGGGAACATGGACAGTACTTCCAAGCATCACGTGTGGATGCTGGAATAGTTTCTCATCAAGCCCTCTTTACACGCTTGTCTCCATTTACTAACGGAATCTTTTCCTCTTCCTCATCCACCCAGAGCCGCAATTCCTTCTTGGACCTGAAGAACAAACAAGATACAGAAACAATTTTCTTTAATCTCTGTAAATAATATGCTGAGATTGATTGTTTTATATATTGTATAATTCAAAGCAAAAGATGTTAATTATATGAAAAATCTCCCAGTAAAAAAAAATTACTAAATTACAATTATTTGCTTTAAACATCAATGCCTTTTGCCTTTGGTACCCCTGTGAATATTCTAACCATCATCAGGAACCAGCATATGTAGCTACTGCTTGAATAAATAGTAGTATCGTGTAATGATTTTTTAAAGAGTTACATTCTGACGTAGAAAAAAATAGTTTTGAATCAAAATCATAGTGAATTTATTTTCCTATGACTTACGGTTTCGTACTTTAAACTCTTTCAAGCTTACTCAAACACAGTTCGTAAACTATATTGTGGGTGAGCACAAAACTCTAAATTCCAGAAGTTTCCTGTAACAGCCACATTTCAAATTAGGCATGGCCTCATCTTCTGTCACAATCACAAAGCAAATGCAAAATATTAGAACTTATAGGGTAAATTGTCCAACAGCATTTCCTAACCCCATTTGGAAATTCAAATATCAAAATGCCTCATATTCAGGAGAGACCCACTTCAGATTGAGATGTTTGTCCGCACGTCGCGTGTCAGCCCCATCTTCGTTGTCCATGATGTCAATCAGCTGCTGTTCATTATTGGAATCAATGGGTCCGATAGAGATATCACGCACTGCTCGGAACATACCACAGTTGTTCAGGTGCTCATTTTCCAGTCGAAAGAAGTTCCAAACAAACCGTCTGCATGTTTTTTTTTTAATAAACCAAAAACAAATCAAATTTTTAAAAAAGTTATATGTATATATAAGAAGCAATCACACAAAATGTTTCATTTGACTGCCCCATGTATTTTATATCAAAGTCAATGTAAATGTCTGGAAATGATGTTTCTTATTATTCTTTTGATACTCATCCTAAACTACTTCTCAGCAGCAAACGTAGGAACCCACCCTACCATGCCATGATTAAGACGATGGTGTATTTTATAGTAAAGGGACAATTATCTCAATAAAAATAAAATACACATAAATCATAAGGTAAAAAGATCCCACAGCTCGAAGGGGCAGGTTTACTGTGTCTAAGGCACATCTTGGCTAACCCTTTCATGGTTTGGCTATGTGATCTGGCATGACACCTTGTCAAAGATTGTCTTTCACGGTACCTTGGAAAGTGGTCAACGCCGTGCTGGCCAGAGGAAGAGCTGGCTTACAAAAATGAAGGAATGGACTGGTCATCCTATGCAGGATCTGCTCACTGTCGCCAAAGACTGGCATGTGGCAAACTTTGTCAGCTGCTGCATCTATTCATGTGCTTCCCTCAAGGTCCAGAACCAGTCAAGGGACAAATGATAACTGACTCGCTACTGGGTCAAGATCAGTTGTTTGGGCATCTTGCTTGTCACAGCTCTATTACACTTGCTGAAAGCAAGGGACACTTGAAAATTATATGCTTTTTCCACAACTTTCTTACCTGAAAACTTCAAGCAACGCCAAAATTGTGGCCAAGATTTCAGCATGGAGGAAGTGGCCATCTGCCAATGTTACAGTCAGAACCCATATGAACCTCAGAATGACATCCTCCACTATAGCAAAGTAGTAGTATGCCTGGAAAACATTCACAATCACCCATTAAGTGCAAAAGAATCATTACCAATGATGTTTCCAGCAACTTACTTCTTCAATAGGTGTCACTGTTACATCTGAACTGAATACATACAGCAATGTTTCAGTAATCAGTAACAAAAGAAACACAACAGTCCAAATAAAAGGCCAAATACAATGCACTAACAGACAAAACACCCCCCCAAAATAATGAAAAAAACACTGGAATGTTATTAGAAGTAATCCTGTAGGTAAAAAAGATTCTTCCATCTTTCTTTCATTTCATCCTACATACCTTTTATGAATGTGTTTTTTTTTTATTTTTGGGGCTTTTTTTTAATTCAGAAGTCTTTCATTGCTTCTTTTACATGCCCCATTCTTTGTACTGGGCTCAAAACTAGCTGAGAAAGGGTCAGATGTGCTTGATTCATTTATGCTTCTGTGCCTTGAAGGATGTTGAGCTCTTAAAACTGTATTAAAAATGTGTTAATCCATGACCTCCTCCCTTGTGGTCAATACCATGCCAGAGATTATTAATCATAGGACCTCCTCCCTTGTGGTCAATACCAGACTAAGGAAACAACAACTACAAAAACCACTCTTACAGAAAAATAACAATGGACACCATATCTGCACGCTGCATTGATGTCACCTAGGGACAACAGGATAAAATAAGAGTGCATTTAGCTCTGAGACCCACTGGCTCCATTGCACTCACGACAGAAAAACCACTGGAGAATGCAAAACAGAGGTTGTCAGCTCAGCTGGCCTGTAAGTGGGGTACAGGCTGAACACGAAAATTCAGCGCCAGTTTTAAACACAGTCATGCTAATATAATCAGACTCACCTTAAATGCATAGACAGTTTCTTCTCTGAGAAATTTGTTCTCGCCTGCATTTTTATCAAACAGTCCCCAATCCATCTTTATATCCCAGGTATAAGTGTAACATGAGCTTATGATGTATGCAACAATATACAGATAGAAGAATACACTGTTTTGTCGAAACTCGTTCCCATACACCTCTGTTAAAAAAGAAAAGACAGAAAACATAAAAGCATTACTTATCCGAAGAATTTATAATTCTAAAATACATAATGCCTCTGCAAACAAAAACAGGTTTAGCATGTGTGAAGTACAGGAAAGTAGGAAAAAGAGCAATGATGAAGGAAGACTACAGGACGACAAACAGAAAGGAGATGGGAAGGGGTAGAAGAGGGGGTCAGGCCTGTCATTTAACAGATCCCCATTAAGTGGCAAAAAGCCAAGAAGGACTTTTACCCAGAATAACAAAGCAAATATCATGAAGAATAATGCTGATTATGTCACACCACTTCTACGTCATCTGCGCTGGCTGCCAGCTCACAACAACGTAAGATCACCCCACTTTGCTGTTGTGCTGTTCATGGCCTTGCCCAAGTCTATCTGAGCTTGTATCGCCCTATCAGCCTGGCAGGTTAGTTCAGTCTGCCCACACCAGTTTTCTCTCTCTCCCATGTATCAGACTGGAGAAGTTTGGCTGTTGCTCATTCTTTTTCCCTGGCTCTGGTATCTGGAATGGCCTGCCTCTGTCTCTCTGTACAGTAGGAATGTTACATGCATTTTGGTCTGGACTTATAACCTATCTCGTTCAGAAATACCGACTGTAATTTGGTCTGCCTTTACTGTCCCTTCTTCCCATGCTCCTGTCTCTTCATTCCTTCATGTTCCTGGCATTGTTGCTGTGTGTGTATGTAGGTCTGCCTAATTGTCATCCATTTTTTTGTCATCCAGTCTCATCCCCCTAGTTCTGTCTGTCTTGTAAAGCGCACTAAGCTTGACTCTGTGTTGGGGAAATGTGCTATATAAATCCTATTATTATTATTATTATTATTATTATAAGAATCAATAAACAGACTTAGAAGTGCATTGCCTTCAGCTATCATCATCACATTCACAAGCGGGAAAAACAGTCTTCACAGATAGATTCTACAGACCGAGCAAACTCAGAGGGGAATTTTTCAAGTTTCAAATCCAGCTACATAGATTCCGTTTCTTCAAAGTCTCCAGCAAATATGGGTATCAAAGTACAGCAAATCAAAATGGGAAGAAGAATGTTGTTCTCATTTGTCACAGACATCAATCCTTACCAGCCATAAGACACTTTGAAGCAAAGTATTAACAGACTAGCAACATCTTTCCAATACATAGGTTTTACCCATATATCTCATGGATGGTTATTAAATGCCTGGAACTCTGAGAATGATCCCTTATAAAGTTTTCAAATAAATGGATATTAGATTACAAGATATGAATAAATTCCTTCAATTTGCAAGATACAGGGTTCAAAACACTGAGAATGCACTGAAGATGTCAAATCTATGCAATCATGTTAGAACAGGGATCATGTATGCTGTCATGGCTATACAGCCTATCAGAGACCTTGAAGTGTATGTTAATTGGGCGTGTCACATTACATGATAACCCTTCACTTATTTAACCACTGTCAGGTGAAAATGTCAAGTGATCATTGTTTAAAGGTTTATGTCTCCTAAAAAAGAGTGGATGATATTTTCTGAGATATTTTAGAATTAGCATCTTTAAATAAACTGAACACAATCATTTTCTTTGAAAACTAAAATACATTGTAGTTTTACTCTGGTGCTCTTTAAGTATGATGTTCATATATCAGAAGAATTAAATAGTTACTGACCTACATGCACCTTGTACAGAGCAGCAAATAGCTGAACAAAGAAGGTAGTGGAATATTTTCCTGCATTAACGACATGAGGAAAGACCAATTTAGTATCTCGGTAACGGCGAAGGCACTGGGCAAAGCGGAACCAAGCAGGCAGGCATGCCACAACAGCACGAACTCCGTATATATTTTTGGTACATACTTGCTCTCCTAGGAGACAAAAAAATATATGCAACTGATTTTAAATCCTTGGTAAAATTTCACAAACAGATGCAATAGTTTTCACCTGTTCTCTTACAAGGCACTTGTTATGTTTATTTTTTTTCTCAAATTGTCTAGCATACACAGAGACAATATAAAAGTGACTTAAACTTGTATTAGGTGTACTTACAGATATTAGAATAATCTTTCTGAGTTTTGCCAACCCAACCCACAATAATTAAATAATTATTAAATAGATGTGAGACTTCCAAGAATTGTTTCTCAAAATAAAGCAATACTTACGGTCTGGACCTAGCCATTTCACCTCAAAAGCATAGTAGCACACAAGGAACTCAAGGTCAAGCATGACTGTGACAAGACTGTTCAGCTGGTCAGCAAGCCAGAAGTCCGCAAAGCCCACGTGATGGAAAGGTGCCGTTAGTATTCGAAACTGCAGCAGAGAGTTACAGAGTTACAATGTTTAGCATTTCACCTGGTCTGTTTCTTAAACTCTGTTAAATTGTAGGCTTATTTAGTATTTTGAATACACAGCCAGTTGTATGAAAGATAATGTCATTAAAATAAGATGTTTCTTTACAGCAAGGTTATATCGTAAAAGTCATTAATGATGCAAATAAATTTGACAATGATTATCCTGATAAAAGCATGATGATGATCCATGAAAATAAATATCAAACGTTGTTTGAAAAATTTGCAACATGCAATAATACAAGACTGGCTTTGAAAAAGCCATTCATTCCCATCATTTTGTCATCCACTCTCATCACAACACAACAGTGGAAGTCATCATCATATTATCCCCACTGCCACCAACAACAACAACACTTTTGTCCTCCAGCAGTAAACCAGCCACTATACTACACAACCACCAAAATAACTGAGACAACCAATCAAATGCACTAGCATTACCATCAGTTAACCAATCAAACACACTGGCATTACCACTAGTCATCACATGCACTGACATTATAGTGGGGCAAGAGAAGGGTATGGGGAGAATGGCTTAAAGGGGACACAATACCAGCACACGTAGAAGCCACATGCGAGCGCGATAGTAGAAGATCTTGATTGGGTTGATGAGGAGCAGAATCAGCAGCACAGCTATGACCAAGGGGATGGCCATAGGGGGTATGTTTGTGAAGCCGCTGTACAGGTAACCCAACACACTCACTGCCCACAACACGCCCAGAAATGAGGCCACCTGTAACATAAAGGTGAAAAGGGAAAGGGTCTCGTAACCTAGAGGCTGTAGAAGAAAAAAAAAACCATTTAACTGGTTCACTGTGTGCAGACAAGGCATGTGAAAGGTAGAGGTCAACTGTCTCCTTCTGCCATCAATAGGTTGATCATTCGGGCACTCGTTTCTGATGGAAAACTTCTGAATGGACTGAGCGAGTTTTCCAGCCGCAGGCTCAAAGGACCTTCTGCTCCAGGACCCAGTGCATTAACCAACAGGCGTGGAACCTTCATTTCAGGGTGTAACACATATCCTCATTTGTTAATAAAACTTATCCGGCTTTGTTACCTATGTACTTCATCACTTAACTGTATTTAAGTCCAGTGTATAAACTGTAAGAATCCCAGCTTGTGCAGCAATTATTAGTAATCCTGTCTTAATCTAATAGTAATCCATTCTGCACCTATCAGTAATCTTGTCTGCACCTAACAGTAATCTTGTCTGCACCTAGTCTTGTGTGCACCTATTAGAAATCCATCGTGCACCTGCACCTAAGTAATCCTGTCTGCATCTAATAGTAACAATAACGTTGTGCAAAAAAATGGATGACCAGGGCACCAGCCCTATTGGTCCCTTGCTTCTTTTATCAGTAATGCTGAGTGGAAGAAAAATGTGGATATGACAATACTACAATTTCAACACTATACCAAACACTCTAGATAAACTGAGCTTAAAAACATTGCCTGGAAAAAATATTAAATATATTCACATAGGAAATGAGACCTCTCTCTCACTCACACACACACACACACACAATTTTCTTCCTCATTTTTATTGGTAAAGCTGTATGCAGACTCTGTTTAAAAACCAGAATAGCGATAGATGGAAATTATACAAAATCGACTGTATATGTTCCCCTATTAAGGAGTACTGTAGCATACATATCTTTGTTTGATTTGTTTGCTTTCTCAAGACATGTACAGCACAGAAAGATCCCAAAGCAACAGAAACATCAAAAGTAGTAATACAGACCAAAAAAAGAAACAAAAAAACCCAACAAAAAGCAATAGACAATTAAAACAGCAAACCTCCATCAGCTGCGTGTGGGACAGGTGGTTTCTAGGGTCAATCTCAAATATAAGTACATGATTCACTCCTGAAGACCTCCACCCATAGGTGTTCATTCCCAACAGAAACAGAAAAAAAATGATGATAAACATTCCTCTATACATGCGCAGAGCTGGCTCCCAATCATCTGAGTGATCGATGAAGTTAGCTGAAAAGGAAACACCAGTAAAGTAATAGCACATTAAGCAAAATTACTATAAACATGAACCTGTTCCTTGCTGGACAGAAGCTTCAACAAAGGAAGTCACAGAACGTATCAACAGGAAATCACAAAGTTAAAAAAAAAGGAAACCCATGGACCACACTAGAAAGGATTCTAGCTAGAGTGAATACAGCTAGTATTCCTTGGCTTTGAGTGAAAACAGAAAAATAAGCTGCTTTCTGGTGATTTGCTCATGCTGGTCATGTGATGTGGTGCATGCAGTCTGCTATCCATTGGTAAATTACAATTAAAATGGCGAGTAACAATAATGGAAACATGAGCTTACAAAGGGGAGCTTTTCATTGCTCTCTATACAGTGCTTGTTGCACAAAATTGATCAATGCCAGAAAAGTATCATTACATTGTTTTCCAGCAAACAGAAAAGAAAAGAAAATCTCGCGAAACAAATGGTACAGATTTTGATGGCACCAGGTTTTCAATTAACTATATGTAGTTGCCTTTACAGTCAACATTTTCCCACCAAGAAAGCACTAGGAGACATAAGTAGTGTTTTAACAATCGCTTCGATCAAGTAGTAACCACTACTCTGATAAGTAGGAACTGGTGAGCAGACTAAAAATGGCATGTTTTCAGTGGTCAAGTTTCTGCATGAATTGAATGTGTGTATGTTGTCTACTATACATATACCAAAGTGTAATCAACAAGCCCACTTCGCTGGCCAATGTGGTGCAAAACATTATTGTCTTTTTCACCACTTTAGTTTTGTCGATTTTTAAAAACAAAGCATCCTTTTGCCCTAACCATGAGGTCATTTTTATGTCCTGTGACATGTCGTTGTCACTCTTCAAGACATAACTGAAGTTGCTAAGCAGACCACAGTTCAAAAGGACAGCAAGATTCCTTTTCAGTGAAACCTTTGATTTTGGTATGTACTCATTATGCTGAGTTGAGAAACAATTACTGCATGGATCGGATGTTAGCAAACTCTGATAAAGAGGTGTCAAAAGGGAGATAAGAATCCCATCTAGTGTGGTTCATAATCACAGTGTTTCACAATGAAACATACAGGAATACAAATAAAAAGTAAGGTTTTACAAAGCAAGATCAAGTTTTACAATTAAATATGTGGCACTGCAAGACCAAGGCTTACAATGAAATATGTGGCACTGCAAGACCAAGGCTAACAAAGAAATACAGGGCAGGTGGTGGCACAGTGCCAAAATGCCCATCACCTCAACAGTGAGAATTTAATAAGGTGTCTTGGGGTTTGTATCTTGGCTCTGACATACCTCTATCTGAATGTAATACCCATTTACCCATTTACAGGACTGATATATCATTTCCAGGTATTCTGGTTTGTCCCACCTTAATGTATGTGAGTGTGTGAGAGAGAGAGATCGAGTGAGATAGTGAGAGACTAAGAGAAAGTGAGTAGTTATGATTTGAAAGATGGTGAATGAATCTGTAAGATGCATTTGATGCCTACTGATAAGTATGTGCTCATGTGACTTCACGCATGCAAGCACCTTGAGACCGCCTTTATTGCCGGGATAAGGTGCTCTGTAAATAAACACATTAATATTATGTGTCACTGCAAGTCTAAGGTTTACAATGAAATATGTGGCACTGCAAGAGCAGGTTTACAATGAATTATGTGGTTCTACACAAGACAGGCATAAAATCAGATCTGTGGTACCACACAGGGCAAAGGCCAACCAAAATTTAAGTAGGACTATATACAGCGCTACATTTGAAAATGACAGACTGCACTATGAAGCAAACTGGGAGAGGGGTCTGGTCATTTAATCCACAGACCTTTAATCCCCGACACTTAATCCCCTAGATTTTTAATCCCTAGGCACTTAATCCCCAGACACTTAATCCTCAAAAATGCCCCCAAATTGCGACACAACAATCAAAATGGCTCCAAACTAAAGACAAATGACCTTTTAATAAAACAAATTTTCTGATTGGTTGTCAACTGGTAAAGCCATGAAACTGGCCCTGCAGAGTCTGAGGGTTAATGCCTCTACTGAGTACTGAGTTAGTAAGAACAATTTTCAAATCATATTGTTGAAGAACATTGAATTTAACAGCTCACGTGAACTTTAACTAATGTTATAGATGTTGAAATGACATTGAAGTTAATTATTATTTTAATTGTCAAACTTATTGTGAAGTTTATATGAAAATAATTATTTGAATTTGAATTAAATTTTTCACTGATTTCATAATTTTTATAGTTGAAATTTCATTTTTAGGATTGTCTGGGGATTAAGTACTTAGGGATTAAAAGTCTAGGGGATTAAGTGTCTGGGATTCCTGGGAGACAATTTCAGGGTGAAAAGACATGTATCTTCATGGTGTGAAATATAATGGAATAAAGCTGAGTTGCTTCTTTGTACATGCAAAAAGGTATTTTCCTAAAATTTATCATGACTTCAAGGAGAAGAATCACATGGCCTAGCTTATACAAATATGAGAAAAGCTATTAATAAACAAATAAATTTTACCTGACAAGATGATGACCACAACCAGAACTAGAAACATGCCTAGACAAACCCCAGTTTTGAAACTGGTCCATGGATGTTGCTATAACAAAAAATAAAATAACAAATAACAAAAAATAAAAAATAAAAATATATATATATATACACACATTTTATTTAGTTATCATCAAGGGCCAACATATGCTGATTTTAAACAGAAAGTGCTAGAAAATCTGTCATGTTTTGAAAGCCTAAGAATCCCATAGTCTCTTTACATGGCTCTTCAAAGGCTGCAGTGGTTAGGAAGCTGAAAGTGAATGCATGAGGAAGAAGGCTAAAACTTGATCAAGATCCAGCACTTAGTTATCAGGTCTCGCTTACACAACACATGCTGTAGATCTTCATGTCAAAAACTAGAACGAGGAGAAGACAAGGTGAGTAGGGGGAAACTTGGTGTTTTATGCCGAGCCAGCAACTAAGGCTATATGACAGCAAGGCAGCCAACCCTGTAAACAGATGTCACATGCAGAGAAAGAACAGCCTGCCCAAGACGAGAGCTGAACCCAGGACAGCCAACCTTCACTGTGTTGGTGACAGGCGCTAACTGTTGCGCCAGCAGACTGCCCAAGAAGACAAGGTAGAGTAGAGGAGACGAAAAATATGAAAATACATTAACATTCACTACTGCTGACTCAGTCCACTAATACAGGGAGATGGGGAGATAATTTAGTGGGGAGGGGAAACGGAGCAAAAAATATGTAATCTATGTAGTGTGCTAACAACATCTATAAGACATGCAAAAGGGAGCAAAACACAAAGTGACTTACCAAATCCTGGACAGCAAGGACAGGTCATCATCATCATCATCATCATCATCATCATCATCATCATCACCATCCTCTTCCTCTCTTATTCTTTCGTTCCTTCATTTACTCTTATTTTTGTATCACTTGTGGTGTAGAGGACAGCGAAACAGTTATCCCATTTCTGCCTGTCTTTGGTCAGCTTTATTAGCTTGCCCCATGTCTGGTTCCCTGCCTCCATTTTTGTCACGATGTTTTGACACCATCTCCCCCCCCCCACACACACACACCTTTATTCTGGCATTAGGTGTCCAGAAAAATGTTATTTTTATGACGAAGCACGTCATCTCTCCTAGCACATGACCAATTGATCTAGCCCTTTTACCATATGTGGCTGTGTTCTTTGACTAGAGCATGTAAGATCCCACTCTCATTGTAGACAATTTATATAGTCCACACACACACACATACACAAACACATGGAGACTGAGAGAAAATGCTCCTTACCTGATCACCAAGAGGTGGCACTCTCAGCCTCTTCATGGCTTTTGACCTGTTACCTCCCTCTAGTTCTGTTGTTACACTTTGCTGGATACAAAGAAATTGCTACTTTTTATGTAACATAGAAAACATAATTACTCTACTGTACATTTTGGGGAAAGGTATTATTATTATTATATTATGCATACTCCTTAAAGTGGGGATATAGACAAGTGCCTGCATTTGTTTATTCCAAGTCAAAACACAATTTAAGGTGAAAGCATAGTCCAGAAAGTAATGGTTTTGGGATGGTCGAGTTTGAGGAAACAGATTTTGATACTTTGACATATAATACATATGGTTCCGATGCATTTTTGTTGAAAACGAGAGTTTTGATGTTAAATTAATTTTTCACACCTATCCTCACCAAATTTATGCTTAAATGAATGTTAAAAAGCTCTGTTTTCTCCAATGGCATTTTTTACCATGGTGTGTTCACTTTAAAAAATCTCAGGAGAGGATAAAGCAACAGTAATTAATTGGAATTGGAAACATCTGCAAACAAGCCGCAGCGCTCGCTGCTTAAGCCGCAGATTTTATAGCTGGGGAAAAAAGTCGTGGCTTATAAAATTTATGGTACCTTAATTTCCATGTCATACAGTTAGTATAGTTAAGAAGCAGTCAGGAAGGAGACTAATAATCTATGCTGTGACATGAAAGAAACTTTTCTCTGAATCTTAAAATGCAGGGACAAAACCATCGAGCTTGCATGCACTTTTTGTATGTCTAGCTTGAAGAGCTGCGTGTCATTCAAGCTGACATCATGTCATGTCACGATATCCCACAAATATTGTAAGATGAGATACACACCTCAACATCTTTGATGAGGTGATCCACCTCCTTGTTGGTATAGAAGGGAGCAGACTCCACCTGTGTCTGTCTCCATTCTGCACCATGGTTAGTCTGCATCAACTGCAAAAAGAGGAAAAAAAAAACCTTTCTACCTTTTGCTTTCCTTAATTAATTATGTAACACATGCCAAGATGCCCTGTTCCAAACACAACCTATTATTTTGTAACTGCTATCCTCAAATACAAATCATGATGGTCTAACATCTTCTGACAAAAATGTGCCTCTTCACAAGAATTGCTCTTTGAAAGCTTCTAGCATACTTTCAACTGACCTTGTCATGCTTTTTGAGGATTTTGCGGAAGCCCGTGAAGTTGAGGGTCTGGTAGTTCTGCAGTAGGATGAGGCTGAGATAAAACTCACTAAAAGCCAATTTTAGATCATGCAGCTTGCGTGTGCTGGCCACAGCATTCGACTCCTTCTCCTTGTCCTTGTCCTTGAAGATGCCATAGACACTCTGTCTGCGACGCATTCCAGGATGCGGCGTTGTGCTGTGGCGGCGAGCATGCTGAGGGTCATGCGTCACAAAATGCTGTAACTCTGCTTTCAAGCTAGCATATTTTCTATTGGCTTCAGACAGTTTTTCTGAAACATTGTCACAAATGTTAAATGAAAGAATGCAGAGCTCTGTCGTCTCTTTTGCAAAATGTGTTTACACATTAATACATTAACAAGAAATTATCTGTTCTTTTTACTTACTTTTTTTGTTACTAGAAAGTGCAGACTGTCTCTAAATAATTAATGTCAGTTAAGCTCATTGAATTTAACTTAATTTTCTACTTCACGTAATATGATGATGACATCATATCCAAGAATAAACTCTGTCTAGACATCAGTACTGACAAAAAGAAAAATTAACTCTCCCAATTAAACTTATTTTCTTTTTGAAAGAGAAATTAACAAAACTCTCTTGACTTTGAAAACCTTACCAAGGAAAAATGTGTTAATCTTCACAAGTTCTTTGTCACAGAACTGGAAGAATTTTTCATCAAATCTGGCGAAGTAGCGTTGAATTGTGCTTGGGTCAGTCACTTTGAAAAAACATTAAAGATAGATCATTAAATGCAAGTTCAGACTATGCCTTTCTTCTGTCTTGCGCCTCCCATCTCTCTCTTGTCCTCCTTCACAATCATAAAAATACAATTAAGTCTGTTCTTAATACCCAGGCCCAGTCCCTCCAAATGCCCCTTATGAGAAGCAGATCTCAAAGATGAGATACACTTCCTACTTGTGTGCACATGACTGAATGAGCTGTCGTTAAAGTTTTTTTTTTACCTGAAAATAGGAAAGTGCTTACCACAATGTACTTACTAATCATTTGACTGATATTTATTATTTGCAAAATCTTTCCAGATTCATATACTACAGACTAAAATGACAATAGGAAATAGTTAACAGTTGATGTACATATAACTGAATTTGAGTCTTGAGTCTTTCTTTCTCTTTTTCTCTCTCACCCACACCTACAAGCACACACACAAGCATGTATGCACTCATATACATGCATGCATCTGCATGTCCATATACAAAAACAAAAGAAACCAGCAGGAAAATGTGACTGATGACAACCCTGGCCATTACACTTTTCCTTCAATTTGTTGGTATTCAAAAGAGCGGTTAAAACAATAGCCATGCTTTGTGGATGATGTCTCAACTGATTTAATTTTTCTTAGAGTAACAGAATAGTTTCTTGATGCTTTCAAGAAGCACATGGGCCTTGACATTCTTCCCTTTCATCCCAGAACCAGTTCAATCTGCCTATTTTCACTTCTGACTGTACTGAAGTGCAAAGAATGTGTCAGATCAGGTGCTAGTAATTCACCCTTTCCCTCACCTTCAGGAGATGGCGTTTGCTCCTGTGCTTCATAAAGCATCTCCTTCATGATCTGGAATAGACAAAAACACCTTTTTAACTTTAAATTAACTTTCTGTATAATCATATTTGATAAATTAATTTGCAACTGGATAGCAAAGAAACATTTTATCATGCTAAAAAATAGGATTCACATCCCTCTTGTTCTCTTTCTCACACACATACATGGATGCATATACCTATTTTTTCCTCTTTTCTTATATATTTCAGCCTATTCCATAATTATTAACAGAACAGCTATGTGTGTAACACTTATATACTAACCTCATACTGAATATACTGCTTTCTCCATTCTGGTGTGATGTGTGCACCAAGATGCTCCGCAAACTTCATCTTGGATGGATATGTAGCTTTGGAATGTAACTATTTTCTCCTATTCTGTTTTCCTGCTAATGTGTAGACTTTCTTGACCAAATTCTAAAATAAATGAAATAAAATAATCCTGGAACAGTTGATAAAGCTAATGATATGCCAAATGACTATACACATAATAACACGTGGTATACATCATCAGTCTACAAAATTTATTCTGTACCTCTCTTTCTCTTTCTGGGATATGTTGTGTGTGTGTGTGTGTGTGTGTGTGTGTGTGTGCGTGCGTGTGTGTGTGTGTGTGAGAGAGAGAATGTGTGCACGGATACATGTAAAAAAGAGAAACTGAGAGGGAAGGCACTCCTTGCTGTGCATAAATTCAAACTCAGTGAAAGACAATTTAATTTGTCCTAAAACTTAATGACAAACAAGCAGCAAATCTTTCTACATAATCCTCATTGATGCGATCTGCAAATAATCTTTATTTTAAAATTCCTATTAATGCACTTCCATATATCTTACATCCATAATGCTCCTTGCAAAATTTTATTTAATATTTTCTATTAATATTCAAGTCTACATATATTACTCTATTACTCATTGAAACAAACTTACTTGACATACAAGCATTCAACAAATGGTCACATGAGACAAATGAAGCTTAAATAAATGAATGTCGGAATTTCTGGAATTCAAAAACATTGCCAGATGTAAAATCAAATTAGGTCTCTGCTCAAAACTGCCATCTGAAAATGTCGACAAGGGGTGACAAAGGCAAAACTACATTTATACTTACAGCAACGATTGTCCAGCTACACGAGCTTTTAAAACACGAAAAAACAATTTGCTGTTTCCAATATTCACGTAATGAACTGTTGAGCTTCATCTAAATGTAGAGAAAGGCTGTTTCAGCGGGAGAGATGTCACCGTAGCAAGAAAAAAAGAGCGTCTGCTTTCATAAGATTGCTAATACTGGAACTACTTGCCACCCAAATGAGTTTCTTCAGTACTGAACGTCCCAAGTAAGCCACTAGTAATACATAACCACAATAAACCTTCGAATATCCAGAAGACTAAGAAATAAACCAGTATAGGATCATAGCTTTACAAATGGACCATAAACAATGGCTTGTTCTCAGCTCCGTTTCCTTGAAAAATCAGGACAGCTGCGTACTACGTCATCAAATGCGTTGACTTTCGTGACGACACAGGTTACTACTCAAAGCTTGAGGCTTCCTCGGTTCGTTTTGTACTAAATAAGAAATCTGACACCTGCATCCAACCGATAGCTGGAAGTCGCAAAGGTGAGATGCATTTTTTATTCGAATATTTTTCTTAAAGACTCTCAGTTACAGTGGAATCGGCTGGTCGTGAGCAGCATTCGGGATACTTAAAAACTAGGTACGTGATCAGCGATTGGTTGAGAGATTGAATAGTGATAAGGCCGACAGTTTACTTTCGATATCTAACGTATACCTGCTTCATCTACTGGTTAATCTTGCAGCTTAGCACTTAATCGCGCATTCAAACTGTTAAGCTCGTGCATTGATTAATTTTGTATGAAAACTGTGTAAAGAAAATTTTTAATACTTTTTGTATTTTTATCTATATTGCATTAATAAATGCTGTGTAGGGGAGGTGAATCGATCAGTGGAAGAACATTAATTGGAGACCATATGTCAAAATGCTGTGTGGTGGAGGCGAATCAGTAGAATTACCAATGTAAAGCTAAACAAGGAATGCTTTGTTCTTGTAGATGTTTGAATGATGAAACTATAATAAGCAATAATCAACAATTTAACATGTACACATTTTAGGATATATAGTGGAAAGCAAAATCAGAAAATTTTTTTAATTAAAATTACTGATATTAATAAACAGAATGTTGAAAATATAATATTGCATTAGCTTGAAATATAGGAAATGTAAATGTCATTTATTTTAATAGGGAAAATTTAAACATATCATGAAGAGCATGGTCTATACAGTGGGCAGTTAGGTCCCATTTTCACCATCCACAAAGAAGGAAGCTGTGTCTGCCAACAAACTTCCATGGGAATAGAAAGTATCTATCTCAGATACCCTCAAGTTTTTAGCAGGCTGCATACTCATCGGCCATTTACTAATAAACATACACCTTCAAAAACTGTCCTTAACTTCAGTGAGAGCATAATTGGGACAGACCAACTTAACCTCTTTGCTCCTTATTCTCAAAAACTTGACACAGATGGAGATAACTTTCTGCCAGGTTTTCAGGACGGGTATGTCAGAGACAGTTTGGATTGTAAAGAGAGTCTTGGTCTAGCAGATATTGCAGTTAGTACACCTGAATACAAACACTTTCACCAGGGATTCAGGATGTGCAGGCCATCAAATATCTGCTGCTGCAGTCCTCACTTGACTCTTAGCATAAAAAAGAATAAAGACATCCTGTGCAGTGACACCAAACTGTACTGTCAGCCATTTGTCAGCTATGAAAAAAAGTGCAGACCACAAGACACATTATCCATGCTGAGAGACCAAGGGATACAGCAGGCACAGGATAATGATACTGTGTGCACCGCTGCCAATGACTATGATACTGAATGGCTCAAAAATATGGATACTGCGGACCATTGCTGGTGTAACACTGATGCAGCAAACTACTGTTGGAAAGATGCAGTTCTTACCAGCCATATGGAGCTTGGATCATCAGAAAAATCCCAAACTAGTAAGTGACCTTGCTAAAATGAGAAACGGTTCTCCTTGTTGACACAAATAATAGCTTAATTTTACTTCAGCCTGTCTGCCTTAATGTAAATTTGATAAGACCTTGTTGATTGACTGTTTTTTTATTTTAGAGTAGGTGCAATGTGCATTACAAAAATACACAAGTATACAAAATATACTTAAACTGAACATATCATACATACATAGACCAAATCTATCAATGAATATGCAGGCACATCAATGCAACGTCAAATTGTAAAAGCAACATCTCAAAGTGAAGGTGAGGTGGAGAATCTCATACTCAGTCAAGGTAAAATGGAGAATCTCACAGTCAAGGTGAGGTGAAGAAAGGTTAATTTGAACACTTTGTTTGAAGCTGTGTTTTGAATGAACTTCTAGAACAAAACATTTTGCACACTTCTTTTGTCTGTGTCATATACTCTTGTACATATACTGATATTTACCAAACATCATCTTAAACAGCAAATGAAGGAAAGGGCTCTTGCATTCACATACTTCACATACCTGCAGCTGTGTCTTAAGTCCTCCCGTAAAGCCAAGCACCTGAAGTCGAATATTAATTGTAGGGATAAGACTATCAGATGGCAGGCTTCTGTTTACCTCCGCCCTGTACGACCGAGTAGGGCAGGGTGACTTTTACCTTTGCGTGGTTCCTGCAAGATAAGTCGAAATGGGCCCAAGCTGTCTCTAATAATTCAAGTTCTTGTCGAGGACTGCGCAGCTTCATCGGGGATAACAAAGGCTTAAGGCGTAATTGTAGACTCTAATTGTTTGTCCATGTGAACAAGGACAAAACGTACTCCAACCAGTAATGGAGAAAACGACAATCACATAGCAAGCTAGCATGATAAGCGTGTTTTCGAGGAGAAGAAGAGCTTCCTCTTCTTCCCCTCTCCACCACTCTCATGGCCTCATCTAGACCAAACCGGATTCGCCCCACCTCCCGTACACGTCATACAACCAATGACGTCAGGGCATCTTTACGTCATTAGCTTGGTTTTTTTTCATTGATTCGCGTCACGTATATCTAACATCGTCAGTAACGCCGTGTAACTAACATTGTCATTAACACAGTGTGACTCACATTGTCAGTAACGCCGTGTGACATATGGTCAGTAACCCTGTGTGACTCACATCGTCAGTAACGCCGTGCGACTAACATCGTGGCTAACACTGTGTAACTAACATTGTCAGTAACGCCCTGTGACTAACATTGTCATTATCGCCGTTTGACTATCATTCCATGGAATACTTCGGAATGTGCTGGGTGTGCTAACTGTGAGCACACAGTCGCACGCAGACGCATGTATATGTTAACTTTAAACGCGCGCACACCATACACACCTGTGTACAGATACAGAGAGACGGATAAAATGAGTGTGTGCGCACGCGTTGTCGTTGTGATATAGCTTTGGCTGCTGGGACGGCGTAAAACTCAAACAAATGCATGTGTTGTACGTGCTACTGTGTTTAATAACCATTAGACCAGAATAATCATTCTTATCAATCAAATTCTCTCTCTCATCTCTGTATCTGTATGCTGGTATGTAGGGTGTGTAGGGTGTGTGCGTGAACAAATGAACAAATCTTTATTTACGAGGGTAACAGAATAAGCAAAAGTTAGACTTTTTTACATCTTGCCCTCGGACTAATAAGTAGAAATAAAAACATTACATTAATTCAGAACAAAGCAATAAAACAGAGAGAATTATGATATGTACAAACATTTAGGTTAATATCTGAATTGACCGTTTTTGTTTTTTTGTTTTTTTTTTAATTATTGGCTAGAACACTAGCAACATGGGGAACACGTTTGCTTTGTCGGTATAATTAAGCGGGATAGCACGCCTCTGTAGGTAATCAAAGGGTTTGGAAAAGGTGTTGTAGGAGTCCCACTCTGAAATTTTACACACTGGAGACCGTTCCTTGGAGATCTGAGGGAAGGTTGTTCCAAAGAACTCCATCAGAATATTTTAGGCTCGTCTTGAATTGAGAGAGAGAGGGGAGGGGGGAAATAGTGGAAGACTGAACAAATTAGTGACTCTCTCTGGTCTGGTAGTTATACAAAATTGAGCAGAAAGAATAGTTTATACCTTTTGTACGCGTATGTCTCTGCTTTGAGGTTATAAAGCTTCGTAATGCAGAAAAAGATGTACTTTTTGAGTCCTGTCGAAAACGCTGTTGATAGAATGTAAGATCTTTTAATTTGACCGTTATTTTTCAAGGGAACGTCGGCATCGACAGATCATAGTTCAGGAATAAGTCGAGCAACTCCAGTTATCTGCTACTAGTTTGATGCATCACTAAGTCTGGCTAAGAGTAATACTGATGTAAGTGCTTGACTGCACCGTATTTACGGTAAAGACTGCTGTCATCCTGGCGCTCGTCAGTTTTCATCTGGTGTTTCACGGCGTCTTCCTGGTAGCCACATTTCAGTCGTTTCATGGAACCAGTACTTTGTGGTTGCTTTTTTTTATTTTTGTGGGGTTTTATTCTTTGGTGTGTTTTTGTCGTTTTATTTGTTGGAAGTTTTTGTTTCGTGCTTGCTTTTTCTTTCTTTCTCGTTGATTTCCGATAAAGTCAAATGGATCAGAATTCAGTGAAGTTTAATTACATGTAGTCGTCGACTTACGACTGTTCGACTTTACGACCACACCTATGACTGGTATGTCTGGCCATGATTGGCAAGGGAGCAAAGAGAAATGTAAAGAAACAGTTACTATAAAAATACAATTATGTCCTCTGAAAGATACAATTACAACATGAACTAAAAAAGAGGTTGAATTTTTATACGAACTTGTAGAAAAGTAATAACAGTACAGTACTAAAAAAAGTGGCTAGAATATTAATGAACAGAAAATGGTGATAAAATAGGACAAATCTGATAATAAAAATAATGAGCCAATAAAATAAAATAATGAGAAATGAGATAGAGAACAAACAAAATGTTTCTAAAATACCATATGGCTCAAAGATTATGACAATATGATTACCCAGCATAATATACTTACGGTAATTTAACATGGCCGACTTACGACCATATCGAGTTACGACGACTTACGAGTAAGTCGACGACTTCCTGTATCTCTCTATGATAGGTGTGTGGATGTGTGTGTATGTGTGTGTGTGCGTGCGTGTGTTTCTTTGTTTTTTTCCGCCTTTTACCTAAAAAAGGTTATGATCCAAGCAGTATGTTTGGCGATGATCTGTTCCCATCATCTCTACAGTCATTGTTGCATGCTTCTTCAGCCACAGTAGCGACAATTTAATAATTTACGGCAGGAGCGCGTGCGTGCCCAAGCGCGTGCTTGGCTTCGCCTCCAGCATCCCATCAGGTTGCGGACGTAGTCTCTCCAATAAACGCAAGCGCGTGGCGCTCTGAACGAGCTGCTAGATGACGCCATTCACCGACAGCTGCCAAAGTCTCAAAACAAAGCAAGATGGTCGTTTGTATGTTTAATATATTTTTTTGTTTTGAAACATGGCAGAAAGTCATGACGACCAATTTGTTGTTACTCTCCTGCTTTCCCAGCCCTTGATCGATGAAAGGATTATTTGCCTTGCTTCTTCCGTGCTATTTTTGTGTAAGATAATTTGTTTATTTATTTACTTTGCAACAGTTAGACAGGCTTTTATAGTAGACTGTTATTTCTTTACCGTGCATGAGTGTATGGTGGCACCTGAGTATGAGGTAAGTCCTCTCCCGCGCTTACTTACCTTTCCCAATCCTCTATGGAGTCAGCTAAAAGCATGGAGAAAATTAGAGGCATCTAGCTAATGTCAAGGACAAAAACTAGAGGTATATAGCTAATTCCAGAGAAAAATCTAGAGGCATGCAGCTAATTCCAGGGAAAAAAGTCAACTTATACAAAATTCTGGTCTGTTCGTTTCACCTTTCTTTCTTACGCCAACAGCATTCGAAACTTTTTGTTTATTCCATTGACCAGATTGGTTTTTCACGTTTAATACGGTACAAGACCAGAGGCTACTTTTCCATTCCTAGGCATTGTTTTTTTTCCGAAAACAGCGCTACCCGCAGCACAGTTCGAACACGGGGAGGATGGAAAAGTGGAACTACTGAGTTGGTGAAAAAACACGACGGAATGACTTTCAGAAGCTTCGAGAAGCTTTGTGCCAAACAATGCCGGTGTGATAGTATTCCGAAAATTTGTCGTCAGGCGAACAGTCGATTTGTGCGCACCTGGCCACGGTAAGCATTCAAATCCTGCCACATCCGAGGTAAGCATCTAACTAATTTGTGTAATACCACAGAAAATTAATTAAATGATATGATAATCGACGCAACCAGTAATAAGCCTGCAGACAAATTATAATCAACTGTAGTAAAATAGTAAATTTTCGCATTTTCATTATGTCCGTGATGAACAACGGAGTTGTCCAAGATGGTGAATGACAGCCACCGAATTCTAAGATCTGTGAGCGCGTGATGTTGCCACGCTGGGTGCTGTTACATCTCAGTTATATCATTCCTTGGAACTCCTCTTCCCCTTTAAAGGTTACCAAAGTGCAAACATTATTTTCTGGTGACTGGACCTATAGTTGATTACAAGATACTGATTTTATAAGTCAAAATGAAGAACTCTGTTCCGTTTCTTGAGGCACAAAATCGAACATCTCAGTTGTCACCGTCAAGACTTCATTTTACGCCTCGTTTTAAATGTAAACTCGCTGTCATGGCAACGCTTCGGTATGAAGCTTAAGCTTCCCAAGCTCTTGCACTAACTGGCTTATAGTGCTTGTTGACCGGACAAATATGGGCGAATGTTGGAGTAAGTTTGACAATGTTTTGGGATGTAATTTGTCGTGCAGAAACGTTGTCAAACTTGGTCAAACATTTGTCTGTATTTGTCCGATTGAAAAGAGCATTTAGACCGTCAGTGACATCAAACGATAGAAAGAAATACATCAACACACGTGTGCTGCAATCCTTCCGCATTGTATGTGAGACGGACGGACGGACGGACGGACGGACGGACGGACGGACGGACGCTGTGTTCTTTAAATCTATCGTGAACTTTAAGCTTCATTTCATGTTTCTGCCTTTAAAGCTGATAATGCTGAATGGAAAGTGTTGCGTACCGTGATTATTAAGGAGATATATTTGCATATTTCCGTAAGAGGATTCACTGTATACCTCCACTAAGTTTATGCAGCTCTGTACTTCCAGTGTGTTATATACAGTACATCTCTGTACTATCCATTGATAGGATATAGCTGTGTACCACCAGCAAGAGAATTCAGCTCTGTAATTCCACAGAGATGATATATATATATATATATTTCTACTGAGAGGAGACAGGTTTCACTGAGAAAATCCTGTCCAGCTTACGGTAGATTGCCCGATAAAATCAAAAGATCCGCGTTTTTTTATGAAACAAATTCGCTGTTGACTTTCTTTGCTAATTATTCAATTGGTGGTTTGTCGCCTTCAGTGTAAAAACAAAGTTCTCTCTCTTTCTAGTGTCCCCTCAATACCCATATCTGTGTATCCTTCATTCCTCTCCACCCCACCCACCCTTCCGCTCTCTCACCCCATCACCACCTGCGTTGTACCGATGTTTACTATCAAAATCTGACAAGAAAGTGGCATGTTGGGGAAGCGCGTGCTAATCATATCGACTCTCTGGCCAGCGTGCCTTGACGCGCGACAGATAGAACACCGCTGCATGACGTCACAGATCTTATTGCTGTGTTTGTCGAGCAGTGTTGTTAAAATTTATCACAACCACGTGACCGCGTCTCACGCCACTTCCATTCGCCATAAATAATTTCGCAGCACTACTGCTGAGGCTTTCACACTGCTCGCTGCTACCAACAGCTTTCAGTTAAGCATCTTAATAAAGCAACTTTATTTGTAGCCCTTATTAATCTACTGTAGTCCAACATTTTTTTCTGATGACTGGGGACAGTTCAAGATATTAATTCACCAGATGTGGGTGAATACCTTTCTTTGGTTCTCGAAATGCAAGCCTACCCCATGCACAGGTCAAGGTCATCAACACAGACGTCAGGATTGTACATCGATACAGCTACGTTGTCAAGGCCTCAGTCAATAGGAGAGCTGGGCCCATATGTTAATTGGGTGTATCTGTGTACAAACGTGACACCAACGATATTGACACTTTTCTATGCATGGTGATATTTCAAACTTATTTATTTTTATTTGAAATTATTATTATTGGAATTTTTAATATTGAATTATTTACTTAAATAATTGGATAATTATTTTTAATATATTTATTATTTGAAAATAAGGTTGTTCGTGAAAGGGATGGAAGCTTCATAGTTATATGGATGCAGAGTGAAATCGAAGCTCCTTTATGCTTTCATTCTTAAGATTTTAGAGCTTTAAAAAAAACTTTTGGATTTGATGTTTTGTCGATGACAAGCCGACGTATTATACGCTTACCTAGCAGGATTGACGAGGCCTTATGCTAATTGATGCAGATTTAATTGATTAAAGAGGGCGCAGCTCTGGACAAAACATGTCCACCCTATTGTTGGTGGGTGGGTGGGATCGTTTGATAATTCTGCCCATGCTCTACCGACATTCTTATTGTCTTTCTCGGGGCTTACACACACACACACACACACACACACACACACACACACACACACACACACACACACACACACAAACACACACACAGTAATCTTTGCTTAATGGCATGTGGCTTATTCTCCTTTACTTTTCGACTGTGATTGATGCTTATAATGATTATTTTTTAATATACTTTGACGTGTAACGCGCATTTAGATCGCACCGTGTAAGTTATCATCACTATTATTATCTCTCTCTCTTTTTTTTCTCTCTCTCTCTCTCGCTCATCACGAAGGTAATGACGTATGACTATGCGTCTGTTCTATTTCCCACGAGTGTCGCTTGTCAATAATAATCCCTCTGCACGCACGTTAATACTCATCAGAACACCTTAAGATGACCATTAACTCTAAAAATCGTGTTCCGTTTCATATTTGTGTCATGTTGTCTTCCCTTCTCAATCAGCTGTGAACCCGGAGTGTGACGGCACGCGAGGAGGCGACGTGCAGGTAACCACGACCGTCACCATGCTGGACGGCAACCCCCGCTATCTCCCTCCCGGCTTCGCTGATCGAAGAGGAGGATGGGTGTCACAGGTGGATGCTACTGTCAGTCCCTTCAGGTGATTAATCACGTGACACCTGTCTGTCGGTGCCGTCATCAATCAGTTCGTCGCTCGTGATGGATCCTCGCCGACCTGAGCTCGTACGCCAACAGGAGAACCTGTCCAACACACCACCATAAGGGTTCTCGTACCTGTAGCGATCGAGAGTTTGTTTTACCTCTTGGCCTTTATAGTCTGACTTTTTTTTAATAGTCAACCCTTTCCTATTCTCTGCAGCAAAGAAATGTTTCGACTAATCAGCAACTGCAGCAAATTTGATCATATCATGTAATACTGATCTGTCTTCATCCTCGGCAACTAAATCTAACTCGAGAGATTTTGACTTTGAGAAAGGTTCCACTGTAGTTTATCGTTTTAAAGTAATGGGAGAAGGTGTTCCATCTTGCCAGTGAAATTAAGTAATGAATGAGTCAGGATTTCTAATAACACGAATCTCGATTCTTGAGTCGAAGCTGCAAACCCTGAAGACTTGTGTCAATCAAGTGAAGTTTCTCAGTTTCTTGACACTAACGCCGCCTCTGTGCGATCTGTGGATGATACCTATTTTCGCTAATACTCTCATTTCACACGGTTGAATTTTTCACACATTTGCCTGTGAGATCTACTTTAAACATTACAAGTAAAATCGCTTATAGTTCAAACTATATATAGTCCTGAATTTACCAAAAATATTTAGATGTCGTTGCCTTTTATTTTGTCTTCTTAATCATCATCATCATCATCATCATCATCATCATCATCATCATCATCATCATCAAGTAGAATTTTAATTTTGTAGCGCGTTTCTCCACTGTAGAGTAGGCACGGTACGATTTACAAGCACCGAATAAAGTAAAATACACAGCTATACAAATGCAGACTCAAAATAAACACCGTATACTTACAAACTTCAAAACATTATCAACAAACAAACATACAGAGACCAAAAAAAAAAACAACAACCACAGCATGAAAGTACTGGAGCAAAATCGTACAGACAAGGCGAGGTGGACAACAAATTAGCCTGTAACACTTAATTAAATCATGTTTTTGATTAAACTTCTTCGGGCAACATAGCTGAGAACAGAGCATATGATTGTCAATTCCTGTCACCAAGGTAGTGAACAAAACTGCAAAAACATCTTGTAAACTACTGAATGTACGCTTCTTTATGTGTAGATATGTGTTTACGTGGGCGCGCGTGCACGTTAGCGTATATACATGGGTATATGGGCTTCCTTGCGTCCTTGTTTAGCGAGACCACCCAAGAATGTTCTTGAATCAATAAGTTCTGTTTTTACTGCTCGAGAGCTGGGTGGCTGTTTCTCCCTCCCACATCCTGTTGTGTCGATATAACGGAAGCCACAAATGCTGCTGATTCCATTTATTAGAAGCCGTTCATTCTGTGAGATGATAACGGAACGCAGTTTTCATCTGCTGTGAACGTTTTCATTACAACAAGCACACACACACACACACACACACACACACACACACACACACACACACACACACACACACACACACACGTGCGCTAGGGAAGTAATTAGTGAAGTGCTGCGTGTCGTCACTTGAAAATACACAAGGGATGTGAAGGTCGGGTGGCATTACGCTCTGATGTACAAATCCAGGCTGAAGGAGGGTTTGATGACGACCATTAGGTTGCCTTCAGCAGAAAGTCGTAACTCACGAACACCGCCATTTTATGGCGCAGACTATTTCTTGGGCGCAGCAACAGTTCGACCCGTCGAGCCACGAACTCACGCGCGGTAACCCTCGATGGGCCACGATTGTGGCTTTACCGGACAGCACGGGCAAGGCGATTTTCATTACTTTTATTGCAAAGTTACAGTTTTCTCTTTTTCCAAAAATAAATAGGTTTCTTGGTCTAATGTTTATCTCAGAGCAGCAATAATAATAATAAAACCAAACTTCACCCACTGTCGTCTTCACAGTCTTCAGTTATAAGCCGGTCATTGTAATGTTACAATTTTGCGTCAAGCTAAGAGGGTTTTAATTAATTTAAAACAAAATATACATATAGCTTAGTTATTGATACCTTAATGTCATCAAGCTCAACGCATCTTTGCAATGTTATATATATATAATAAATAAACCTCTGAAATTTTAGTTTTCAGCAACTCCCAACCCCTGATCCTACCGTACAGCAGCTTTGACTTCATTCTATAGCCGGTGCACCAGTGCCTGTTGATGTGTATGTGCATGTGTGTGCGTGTTTACGTGCGTGTGACCGCACCATGCCAAAACACACCAGCCAGCACGTGTCAGCTGCTTTGTCGCCGCCATCCACTTCATCATCTTTCACCACAAGCGCTTCCTCTTAGGTCCTCACACACCCACTTCCATCCTCAACCGCTGCTACCACCTCCCCCACCCCACCAACAGCCCTTTGCTCCCTTCTCTCTCTCTCTGTCGTGTTCCCTTCCACCCACCAATTGACCTTTGCCCTTCCCCCCTCTACTCGGTCAAGTTCAGCTTTTCGTTTCTTTACGCACCTCACTAGTCGTTTGTCGTCAGTTAAACATGGAGCATAACTGTTGTTTTTTTAATATTATTATTATTTTAGACATGCTTGTGGTCTGTTATTGTGGTAACGTTTCGCTTGTTGTGATGTCATCTTCATCGTGTGCAGTGGCGCCATCAGTTGGATGCACGCCCCCCTGGGGCCAGCAACATGGTCAGTGAGCCAGCGTGCACACGAAGAGAGTCAGCGCGCGTATCCCTGCGTGGAGTGCCAGCGCCTACCTCTCGCCTCCTTGGATGGTCGCTTGAGGTCACTTCCGGCTGACCACACAGTCCAGCAGGTGTCCAAAGCCGAAAACAGGTGAGAATGATGGGAATATCCTCCCACTTGATTAGGACATTCATACAGCGTTGGGCGTTTCTCCACGAATGACAAGAGAGAAGAACAAAGTATGGATTTCATATGTTTTGCCCTTTTTATTCCTCTTTCTTAATTTGTTTTCTTTGAATGGGTTGGTTTTATTAGTTAAATTCAATGGCGGAGAACCGAGAGCTGATGGTTATGTGCTCCTGCGGCGACTAAGAGTGAGTGGGACTGATGATGCTCACGACGAGGATGATGAAATACAACTCTTTCGTTGTAATTGCACATTGAAGGGAGAAGTTCAAATATATCGGCAAGGTTTATCTAGACAAATATTTTTTTCTCGCTTAAAAATTACGTATAAGGTAAAAAGCCATTAGTCATCGTGCAAGGGTACAGCAGTCGTGTCAGTCTAGTCGAAACTAGTTCAAAATATTTGCGTGGCCTTCGGGGAAATACCATCTTGTTAGGGCGTGTGTACAGGTGAGTGTGATATGTGTGTGTGTGTGTGTGTTGTGCGTGTGTATATGCGTGGAAGAAGAATATTTATACGCTTGTTTGTATATTGTGCATGCATTTATGCAACAAAATGAGTTTCTTAAAGGACGTAAATTCTACATGAGTGGTGGGAAGTCTGCGATATGCGCATATTATAAGACTATCTAGTCAGTTCCTTAATTTCATTGTCATGGCCTGCAAATCACATTAAAGGAAAAGTCAAGTAATGGCAGACTTTTTAATAATTTCAGTCATTATAATTATCATCTATAATTATTATAGATACTGAGGTTCTGATTGGCCCCCGCCCAAAAATTTTGGTTTCAAACGAACTGTGTACTTAATCGTGTCTAAAACAGAGTGACGTGTATTTCGTTGGAAGTCGCCATATTTTGTCGGGTATTTTTTCCACGAAGGAAAACAAACTGGCCCTCGTTTGTGACATGTCAGAAACCACTTGACAAAAAAAAAAAAAAAAGAGACAGCAGTCTTTGACACCCAAATCGTCTCCGTTTCCCTCAACGCTTTCTTGATATACTCGGGTTCGAAACTGTAAAGCATGGTCTTTGTAAAGCATAGACCTATGAGGGCAGCGTTTCAACGACCGCACTTTGAGACGCACGCAACAAATAGTTTCGATGACACCACTCGACAACAAAACATGGCGACCTTCTTGCACCGTCAGTAAAGCTATGTGTAAAATGCGATTATATCTGAACGATTGCTTTGTAACCTGAAAATTTGAGAGAAAGCGATTCAGAACGTCGGTATTTATCATTCAAGGCGTTGCTATTTCACTTGCCTTTTCCTTTAAGATCAATATTATTATGAACTGCCTTGCACAAACGATGGTACATCCTTTCCAAATGAACCCATTAGAATGTATTTAATAATAATAATAATAATAATAATAATAATGAAGATTTGTATAGCGCATATTCACACATTTACCTTGTAAAAATTTCAGGCAGTCTTATGTATGGGGCACAAGGCGATGCATTTGTTTTTAAACTATAGCTATAGCCAGGTAGTATTAACAGTTTTGTTTACTTCTTATATATAGCCAGCAGTTAACTTTGCGTTAAAAACAATTTACGCAGAGTGACCAGAGAGGTGACTGCGAAACGGTCAAGACCTCGGACACAAGCAGCCGGACGACACGTGGCTGTTGTCGACCCTCCATATCTCTGTGACCTCGAGGACGACACTGACCCCTCACGTGGCTACGCTCCAGAGGTCGGTGGAGGTGGTCACGGGACAGGGCCGCGCAAGAAGCGTGTTTACCTCATTAAGCGGCCGCGGTGCTCTCCCCTTTTCGGCTCCGTCACCCTGCTGGTGCGCAAGTCCTCTGAAATAGCTGCAGGAGGCAAGGGGGACAGACTTCAGACAAAAGCTGCCCTCGCTGGTTCAGCAGAGGGAAGAAGGTCAAGCACTCTCGTGCACTTTTCTGAAAATGAAGACGGTATAAGGGGTGCTGTACAAAGAGGAGAATGCCCAGAGAACGATATTCTTCTGTCGTGCGTCAGTACTCGGGACAGATTGCAGAATGAGCAGGAGGAACCGAAGAAAGATGGATCAGGTGACTCAAAAGAAATCACGGCTACAGCAACAGTAGCAGCAACAGAGGCGGGAGCGGCGTCAGCGGTAGAGACAGCAAACGAAGGTTTGCTACACAAGCGTGCTGCTTGTGAAGGCTGCAGTGTCCACGTGACCGGTGACGTAGCTTCTCGCGACGTCTGTGATCCAGGAAACGTCACCAGACATCAGCTAGAAACCGAGAGACAGCAGCTGGAACCTCCTCGGCCGCCCGACAGGGAAGTGAACGACCTAGGACCTGCGTCTTCTGAGCCGAAAGGTGACGTGCAAGTTTCCGGGAGAGTTCCAGCTTTTCTTCCAGTTTTTGGAAGTGGCGAATCACTTCCCGGAGGTAATGAACTAGCTCCAGGAAATGAATCAGTTCAAGAAAGAGACAAATCAATTCCTAGAAGTGAATCTGTTCATAGAAGTGATGAACTAGTTCACGGAAGTGACAAAATAGTTCCTGGAAGTGACAAAACAGTTCCTGGAAGTGACGAAATAGTTCACGGAAGCGAAGAAACAGTTCACGGAAATAAAGAAACAGTTTCTGGAAGGGAATCAGTTTACGGAATCGACTTATCAGTTCCAAACGAGCAGGAAACACCAGGGAAAGGAGGGGACCTGGGCAGGACGTTCTGCGACTTCGCGAGCACTGCACTTAGCTCTTCCACACCTCTGCCACGCTGGGACCTGGAAGAAAACTACTCGCCTCCCCTTGACGAGCGCACATCCGTCTGGTCGAGTTCAGCATCGAATGATGCAATTGCCTGCAACAGCGACAAGAGAGACGGGACTTGTGACTTGAGGCAGGAGAAGAAGGATCATCGCAGCAGGTGGAAGCTTGTTGAATCCAAGCGCATTCTTCCCACCGAAGACACGCCTACACATGAACATCACTTTAGTGAACGTGAACTTTCACCTTCTTTGGGAAGTACCGTCTTTAAGTTCTCGGACTCTGTGAATTCTGAAGGCGGAGAAGCAAACTATAGTTGTTTGTCGTGCGATTCTTTTAGTGTAAGGAACAAAGGTCAATCCAATCAGTTTTGTTCACGGAAAGAGTCAAAGCATTCGTTGGACGAAAACGATGAAAAGCAGGATCCTTTATTAGGCAAATTTTCTGGTCCTACCTCTGACCTCACTCCCGAGGAAGGGACGAAAAAGATATTGGAAACAATGTTTGGGTCGAAAAAAGGCAAATACAACTTCGGGGAAACGAAGTCGCGCTCGACAGAAGCCTCAGATCAAACAGAGGAAGACGCGAGCTCTTTACTCTGTACTCCGGTGCCACGGAATCCCTACAGTGGATCATCGACTCGTGCTCGACAGAGATGTTCGCTAAATGAGCGGCCAGCGAGCGTTGGTAAAGAGCAAGGTAAGGTGCGGAACAAAGCAATCTACAGCAGGTTTTTTTCGGATTCAGGAGCCGACATCGAGGATAAGAGCCCGCCAGGAAAGCCAAGTGTTGGAAGTTTACAGGGAGGTGAACTTGTACAAAGAAGCAGATCCAAAGACGTTCAGAGAAAAGGGTCGTTTGATGGCTCGTGCGTTTCCAGAACACCGACGCCGCTCTTCGTCGTTTCTTGCATGACTGGTGACAGCGTCTCCGGGACCTGCAAAGGGCCGGCCTCGGCTGGATCTCGACAAAGCTTCTCTCACAGTTCTTTTTCCGACAGGGAGACCACCGACCGAGAGGTATGCTTAGTATCACAAGATGTGGAAACGAGTCCCACCCCGACCGGTAAGCGGAAGGACAAACATGGTGGAGCGAAGAAGAAGAAGAAGTCCGTCAAAGGGCGGCTCGCGAAAAAGAAGAAAAATTCCTGCGCCGTGAAAAGTTACGACTTCAGTTCAGAGGGAGGAACAGGCGGACGTCGCTTCCAAAGTTGGGGTCTCCCGTACGAGCCGGACTCCGAGTCGGACAGTAGCGACAGCACAACTGACGACGACAACAACGAATATGCGGCAGGCTTTTGGTGCAGGGGAGAAAATTCCCAGAGCACTGACGGAAAACGTCGCGTGCCCGTCAGTCAACAGGAGGCGGGGTCGAAAGGCCATCGGACGTCAAGCACCGAAGAGGTGCTAAGTTCCGAAACCAGCGCCAAAATGACGACAGCTCTTTCCACAACATCCCCACCACCACCAGCACCACAGACAGTCGCGGGCGAAAAAGAGTTCGAGTTGCAAAGTTTGCAAAGTAAAACGGAACTCTCTGGTTTGGCCGCTATAAGTTGTGAGGATTCACAAGCAAATGACTCAAAAGAACAAAGATTAGAACCAGCAGATGCAGCTGCACACGCAACAAAGCTCAAAGCAGGGTGGCAACAAATCCTTTCTAACAGGTACGCAGCCATAGATCACATGACTGCAGAAGAGGCGCGGAGCCGAGAACCCAAGACAGCCACATCTGAGGCTACCAAAACAGATATTACGACGCCTGACGATGGTTTGGCAGTACAATGTGCGAAAAAGGATCACCAAGAATCGTCCCAAATTTTACTGGCGGGTGCAGCGCAAAGCACGGTCGTCGAGAAGGAAGACGAGGATGACCTCACACCCATCACCACCAAAAGAGCGCCAGAGTCCGTCATATCGTACAACTTAACAAAACCGGTCAAACGCCCTGATGCTGGCGCTAGCGTTGACGAGAGCAGTGGTACTCGAGAGAGCTCAGTTCATAGAAGCAGGGACGGTTGGCCTATGTCAGGCGGAAACTTTAGCGATTCTAGTGGTCCTAATGGTACTCCTGTGGCAGCGGGCGCAGGTCCTTACGAGACGGCGCTTGCTCGGGTGCAGGGGGAAGATGCGGACAGCCAGCTGACCGTGGTGACGCCCCTGGCCGAACCGCTTCTGGTGTCCACCTCCACGCCTTCATCGGACGAGGTCACGGTCACGGAGTCCGAGTCAGAAGCTTCCCTTTCGCCGCTCGCTTCCGCCTTGGATGACGTCATGGAATCGGAAATTTATGTCATCCCGCGCGACGCGCTCTCCGAGTCGGACTACGAGTTCATCTTTGCCCCTAGTCCCCGGCTGGCCAGGTTTGGGCGAGCCCAATCCGCTCCCGGAAAGCCGCCTCGCACCACGATTGAGAGCCACACACCTTCTGCTGCTAGTAGGAGCATGTCGCTGGATGCTGCCAGGAGCGCGACACTGAGAGTGGCAAGGGACAGGATTTATGATGTGCCACCGCGCCGCCTACCGTTGAAGTTCCCGGTAGAGTCCAACAGACCAGGCTCCGTCTTGTTTCACGACCTAACTAGGGCCTCGGTTACGGATAGCTCCTTCACTTCCTCCTCCAAACAACAGCAGCCACAGCGTCTTCACCAGCTGATCCCTGATGACGAGAACCCATACGTCAACGACGCGGGCGAGGTCTCGCAGCCAACAACAGGAGGCAACAGCGTGTGGGATGAGACGCAGAAGACTGCAGAGAGCCGAAGGTCACGGTTACAAAGGACTCACAACACCTGTAGCCTAGCCGAGGGCCATAAGACGGACTCGCAGCCCAGCAGCAGGGAGTCATCGGGTCATCCTTTTGATGTCGAGGCTGTTGTCACGGAGGACAATAGCGACCTGGAAGGAACGTTTGATGAAGACGTGGTATATGCTAACTCCATTGCTGTCCAATGGTCCCAGAAGGCAACGCAAAATGAAAGGACAAAGCTGTCAACAGCCTGCCAAAAAGACCTTTTTATCGAGACCTCACCCGAGGTGTCTGGCGAGTCAGATTACCGAGCACAGTCGAGAGGCCAAACGACTCAAAAAGTGATAACTCAAACGGGTTCTCACGAGTATCACCAGAGAAAAAAAGAAAAAGGAAAAAGAGAGTCAAAAAGACCCGGTTTGGGAAGAGAGGGTGGGAAGGAACCCTCCTCGGAAAATAGTGGGGTCGTCAGATGCGAGGAACCTGGACATGCAGAAAGGTCGATACGCAGCGGCACACCTGGTAGTACCGGGCAACGTCAGATGTCGGACCAGGGAACCTCAGAGGTGCAAGCGACAGCATTGCTGGGTGTGGCATCGCCTGACGGCAGCAGTAGAGAAGTTGAGAGGAGAGACAGCGATGGTGGTTGGAGTGAAGCAAGCCAGCAAGAAGCTGATTCCATCGATGGGGAAGAGACTGAAAAAGAAACCTGTTGGGAAGAACAGGATGGTAAGTCTTTCTCTTTCTTTTTGTATTCCTGCTGTCTCTTAGTCTGCACTGTTATTTATCAGTCTGTTTCTCACACTCCACCCCCCCCATGTGTTTCCATTCTCCCTCTCTCTTCCATACACTTCTGGTGTCTGTCTGAGCTCTATTTCTGATTACCATCTGTCTGTTGCTGCTTCTGTTCGTCTCTCTGATAACTATCTGTTGTCTCTTCTACTCTGTTTGTCTCTGTTTTCTTATTACCATCTGCTGTCTTTCTGATTACCATCTGTCTGTTGCCCCTTCTTTTTGTCTGTCTGTGGCCTTTTTCTCTCTGCCATGTGCATGTGTGTGTGGCCATCTATTTTTTCATCTCCTTCAACACTTTCTCTTCATCACTCTTATCTCTTGTCCTGGGACGCTTACATGTAGTTCAGAAACAGATGATAAGGAGATTACATTATCACTACCTTAAAAATCCTTATAGATGGTCATCACTTTATTAGAAATTCTTTTATTGTAGTACCTAACGAGTTGCTCAAACTCACTCGCAAATAGATTAGTTGATACTTCTGTTTTCTTGCATTTCATTTAAAATAGTGAAACTATTGTACAGCAGAGACCAAACTATCAGTAAGGGACATAGTGATGAAGTGAGGGTGTCAATGCCCCTGGGGCAACATAGGGAACTCAAGAACAAGCATCTTGTGTGATGATGTAGGTGTGTCTTAAGAATGGTCTAGATGATTTCAAGTTTTCTATGATCAGCAACCTTCTCCTTATCTTTATCTTGTTGCTAACACTTGCTCCACTTTTGTGACTGAGCACACATCCTGAGTATAATTGCCCAGTGTGATTAATTAAGTTTGTCATTGTCAAATTAATGTCCTAGGGTAAAGTAAGATAAACCAATGCTTTGAGAAGAAGGGGATCTGCACACTACTTCACAACTTTAAAGACAAGACACTTCCCTTGGTTTTCCCACATTACCTTTGGGGCAACCTTTCACCTCCCTTCGTACTCCAGGCCCAGGCGCACACTTACAGTTACTCCATAGTACTTATATTTTTTTAATTTTGCTAGAGACGTTGAAGCTGAACCCACAGCCCAGCGGGTCATCGGAGGTGACTGTGAGGAGCAGTACTTACACCCACACCCACCAGCACCACTCAGATTTAGGAGTGGACACTGGTTATGAAGATGTTCATGTGGGTGGTCAGAGGACTACAGACCAGCCAGTAGCACTAGCTCCAACAGTGCCTGTAAGGGATGCAGATGCTGAGAGTTCCCCAGTTCCAGAAACGAGTTATGTCACAAAGTAGGTGAATTGCATCTCTTATGCTGGCAGGTATGTCTATGTAAGGGTGGGTAGGTTGGTCGGGGGTTGGAGTGTGTGTGTGCATGTAGATGTGTGTGTATGTGCTTGCATATGTGTGTATGTGTAAATGTGTGTGTGTGTGGGTGTGTGTGTGTGTGTGTGTTTGTGTTCCTGTATCTACTTTTTCATGCAAAACTTCATTTTCTTATGTTTCATGATTGCTTACATTGTTTTGTACTTGCATACTTTCATGCCATTATTATGTTCGCAAAGTAAGATGCACATGTGTATTAACTGCATTAATGCATTATTCATACCTGTTTCATGTCAGTGAAATGGATAATGTTTTCTTAAGGTGTTTTGATCAAAACTACAGTAAAACAAAGACTAAATCCTAAATATAGCTTTATCTTCTGCAACAGTGGAATAAAAAAATATAAGAAACTTAGTTCTGTGGCCTTAAGGACATAGGGGAGTGAGGTGGAAAGTGAGGTTAAAAGCCTTCACTTATCTGAGGACCAGCTTTTGTGAGGGAGGTGCCTCTGTCCTACCCCTCCTACCTTATCTTCCCCAGATATCTACTCCACATTTGGGTCCACTGGGAGAAGTATTCTAGGTACTGTCTGTATCAAGTCAGCTCGTGTGCCGGTCATGTTTGCTCCAACCACTAAGCTACCTGCTCCCCATGATAGAAATATGGCTTAAGTTTGCCTGTATGAGTAAATATTTGTGCTGTCAGGATTGATAAAAATATTTTTATGCAGATCAAGTCCTTAACATACCTTTTTCTGGTGTGCAAAGGATGACAACTTTCTGCCATAACCACTATTAGCTGTTTAATTTTAAACATTGGTACAAATGATTTTGATTCTACTTTTCTTCCCAGATTTTTCTTCAGTGCTTAAATATTTTAGCCTGAAAAGCACTAAGACTTTTTTATGCTATGGGTTTATTTCTTCACATTAAACATTCTTGGAATTAAAAAAAAGGAGTTTTTCATCTTTCAGGCAAAAGAAGTATAATGAGTACAGCAATGTCATCAGGATTGACAGCGAGAGACTGAAGGCAGCTCGTGCCAAGAGTTCATCCACAGTTGCCTTGTTCACTGTGACTAATGGCAGCAGTGCTTTAAGTGCTGGCAGTAGCCCATTGCGGAATGCTATCAGCCTGGAAGATGGACTTAATTCTGGGGAGAGGAAAAAGAAAAAGAAAAAGAATCCTAAGCAGCCAGATGAAGATGGAAGTTTAAGAAAACACAGAAGGCATTTTTCCTTTCAAAAACTGCTCAGTTTGTTCAGGAAAAAGAGAAAGAAAAAAAGGACTGAAAACATGCCAGAGGAGGAGGCACAAGGGGAGACAACAGGAGCGGCAGGGTAGTTATTGTTTTTTAATTACCTAAATGAGATTTGCTATGTATGTTATGCAAGAACTTATATTTTGTTATTTTCTAAAACTTGAAGATAAAAAAGTGTATCATAGTGTCATTGTCTTGTTAACAGTAGATCACTGTATATTTGCATGCCGATACATGACAGAGGAGGTGGATGGGGGTGTGTCTGTGTGCATGCATCTTAGTGTGTGTGTGTGTGTGAGAGAGAGAGAGAAAGAGTGAGACAAAGAGAGACAGGAGGGGGGAAAGAGACAGAATAGGTGTTAGATTTCTCAGGTGATAAAAGAAAGCAAACTCTTCCAATTTATAACTATGAACCTTTTTTTGAAACATATGTTTTACACTCAGAGTACAGACTTCGAACAAATTCTTTAACATGAGGAAAATTCTGAAAATAATGAAGAAACCAAAAGCTGAGCAGACAGCTATGGTGAGCTCAACTCAGGACATAAACCGCATCCGACCCATTGGACGGCTCCTGCAGCTGAATGCCGATGGCACACAACTGGTGGAGTTGATACGACCACAAGATGAAAGCCTTGGAATTGTACTCACCACAGGCTCTGATGAGGAAAATGGTGAGAAAAGTTTCTTTGATGTCTGTTTGTGTAATTGAAACATTTAGATGAACAGGCAGGAGTGGGGAACCTTTTTTCTGCCAAAAGCCTTTTGGATATTTATAATATCATTCACAGGCTATACATAATTATCAACTTAAAATTAGCCTGCTATATTTGATCAAACAAACATTTTTCCAGTGTTAAATTTTTTGTAACATATATATTCCCAGCGTTCCTGACACCAACTGTCCTCTGCATCACCACAGTGCATGCTGCAGGCAGTTGATGAAAAGCATGTGTGCTGTCCCAACATGTACTTTGATATGTGACCTGTCTAACCTGTGTTGGACATTCCTTGCCTGACCCTCAAAATTTAGTTTATTACTATGATTCACTTAATTTAAATTAATATCACAATGCAGTTGCCTTGGTAGGGCCAGACCAAAGGATTCTGTGGGCCTTATGCAGCCTGTAGCCTGGATATTCCTGATCCCTGGTCTTAGGTCTTCCAGTATTAGGCATTCTTAAACTCACACACCTTTGTTTGTTGGTTTGCAAGCACAGTTCTAATCTCTCTCGCTCTCTCAATCTCACAAGCGCACACACACACACACACATGGATGTGGAAGCACATAACCATTCCTTTATGCAAACTATGTGATATTCACACACACACACACACAAGAATTGTGCACAAACATTTACTTTTCCTCTTATTGTTTTTTTCCAGGTATTTTTGTGTCAGGCTTCACAGACAACAGCCTAGAAAAGCTTCTTGCTGGAGTCTTGAATGTTGGGGATCAGATTATCAAGGTCAATGAGCGCTCCATAAGGGCTACCTCCCTTGACAGCATTCACAACATGATCACCGGTCAGCAGAGAATCAAACTTCTGACACTTCCAATGCAGGGAAAATAGTGGCTTGCCATCTGCTTGGCTTTCAAATTTTACTGGATAGATACACTTAATGTCATGTTTCTTGTTGTGCCTCCATGTCAGATGACTTCAGTGAATATTTTACCTTCCTGGTATCAGCTGCAGGTCTCTGGTCAGTTTCTGATATAGCAAAGTTCTTATTTCCATTAAATTAGTTGGCACCGCTGTGACATGGTATCAGCATGATGCAAGGGCACTTACCACATAAGATAAAAGGGCACAAATATATCTGTCTATTTTTTGTAATTATTGGTTCTTTCTTTTTTCTAGTTTGCAATGGCAGCTAATATTGTCATTGCATAAAATAGTATCTTATGTTTAGCTGTCTAGAGTATACTATATGATTTTGGTTTGAAAGAATAGTACTGAGCGCAGTATTGAATGAAAGATGGTCGGTACTAACTAGAATAAACTCAATGAACATGAATTGCACTCATAACACAATATTTTCTTACTTATAAGAAAGAAATAGCTCACTTCTGATGCACAGTGTCAGTTCATCCAAAATCCTCTACCTCAGTGCATCCAGGTTTGAATCAAAATATGGCCAGTGATGGTTAAAGACTGTTTAACCAGATCTTGCGCAGAAGGCTTTAGTGGGAAGCAAATTTTTGGAATGGAGACACTGTACGTTGGTACTACTAAGTTCATCTACTGAAGCTAGACATTTACATGATATTTCCAATATTTAAAGTTAAAGAGTAGTATTTGGAAATGGTGATGCGACTTAAAATATACCTTGCTCTTTTAAAAAAAATGAAATGCTAATGGTTAACTGTGAAGTTTATGTATTTTCATGTGTGGTGCAGGTGTCTGGTATCATTGAAAGCATACTATGTAACTGCCATCCATGTAGTGTTATCTTGCCATTATTATAATTTATCTACATCTTTTTGCATGTATGTGCATGTGTCAACATATCAGGTATGTGTGTGTGTGTCATACATGCAGTCATGTACATTTGTATGAGACATATACACAATGAGCGAGAGGTTGAGAAAAATAGATAAATATATTCTGGCCTTGAGGTATTTACATTGTTATTTACTTTTGTATGCAGTTTCACAAGGAAGTTGAAGGGTATGGTGTACAACTGTCACCACCAATTGTGTCCTGCATGATTCAGTCATACCACGGACAAAGTTCGTGGTCATACACAACAGGCATTGGTTAGGTGTACTGTTTGTCACTACAGCTAGATACTGTAAGGTTGTGGTGCTACAGCTGTATACAATAAGATAGTTCACTATGGCCAAGTCCTGTAAGACTGTGACATAATTGTGTCACTCACTACAGCTACGTCTTTTGCAATTGTCAGTCACATTCTCCATATTTTAGACTTTATATTTGTAATGCATATAGATTTGCATAGCTTATACTTTCATACACATAGTTCACTTCTGAATACGTAAAATATGTATTGTGTTTGTTAACTTATTATAATCCTCTCTGATAGGTTTGTATTTCTTTGTATCATTTTGCTAGCCTCTCTGTTATTCATGTTTGTAATATTTACATGTTTTTTATCAAATTATTATTCACATGTTCTTTATCAAATTATAATCCTAATTATAATTATAAATATTTTTGTTAATCATAACTCACTACTGACATATGACATAACTTTACCAAGAAACTTTAAGGGATAATCAGTCATTGCATTCAATTGTTATTGTCATAAACTTTATAATATATCGTCTTTATAATGAAACCTTCATGTTCAGCATTCTTTGGTTTTTGTTGGTCTCTGCCTCTCTGCCTCTCTCTCTCTCTCGGTTGAAACATAAAACTGTTTCTGCCATTTCATATTTGCTAGCATGATCTGACATATTATCAAAACACCTGCTCTGATCCAAAGATTCCTTCATCCACATAAAAACAAATATATGAGGTTACCTAGAAAAACATAATGACTAGAATGGCTTTCTAACCAGTTTACAGAAGCCATCTTTATCATGCTTACTAAATAAGCCTCAGTTTGCATGCATTCCCAATGGGTCGATCCTTCTTCACATCCGCATTTCACTTCCATAAAGAAAAATGAGCCGATCAAAGTGTGCTGAAAATTTCTATGCTGATGCTTTTCTTAACCATTTAAGCCAGTGGATTAATAGTGCAAATAAGACATATTAAGAAACTGCTGTACATATATAAATAAAATCATGTACATCGAAAGTACTTTTACCCTCCCCCCAAACCCTGCTCTCTCTATCATAAAGGGTCATGTTTGTTCATATGTTTGTATTTTTTTGTACTATTTATTAGCCATTTCGGAGAATAAGAGCAGATCCTGCACTGGTCGACCAGTCCTTTCCTTCGTGTTCGTTATCCAGTTCTTCCTCTAGCCAACTAGGTCGACCAGCCTCCTATAGGCAGTGGCGTAGGAACCGGGGGGGGGGGGCAAAAAAAAAAGATGCTGGGAAGGCAAGAATGTGAACGTTATTCATTGTCAGCATGGAGCTTGCCCCCCCCCCCAAAGCCGAGCATCTTCCTACGCCACTGCCTATAGGTACCTCGCAGAACAGTTCAACAGAATGTCATGCCGGGTCACGACCAAACGCAGACCAACTTACATTGCTTGAGTATTTTAAATAAAGGTTTCTGGTGTCTTGAAAGTGTGGTAACCATGATTTGTACAAAGTACATACATACGAAGTCATTGGTTTTATGTTCCCTGTATGAGATCTGCATGGTGCAGCCTCCTCAGGCAGTGAATGCCTGAATTCTCCTCTTGGTATCAGTAAGAAGAGTCCACTATTAACCTTCGTAAAACAGAATATGTACTATATATATGAAGGGCTCGTACAGATTGTACTTCATAGTAAACCTGATGTTATGGCTGATGGCTATGGAGGGTTTTGCGCGTGATATTCTCCAAAAAGATGTTGTACAACACTAGTGGTAGGACCCACCCTTGGTGGACGCCTAGTGTCGAGTGAAAGAAAGTTCCCATTTGGTTATCCATGAGCAATGCGACGCTCGTTTGGCTTTTATAGCGCTTCGATGACTTTGACGAGATCACCCTCTTCGATGTCGAATTTTCGCATCACGTGCCATAGCCATATGAATCCCTTTTCCAATCTACGCTGTAATGTTACAGTGGGAATGAAACGAAGCTGGGTGTCCACGACGTCGATCGTTATCTTCCTGATGATATTATGATGTTGATATCAATTTATAATGCGCATGTATCCATTCAGGAGAATGCTCATTGCGCATGTTCATGTTACATGAGTACAACTCACAAGATTGTCTCTCACCGCCACCACTACTGTACACTATACTGAAAGATCAACGTGTGCAAAGTATGGAATTTGTCAGGGTATCATTGTTTACATCACATTTACACACTGTCCGTCATACAATCGTCTACACAGAAGTCTTACCCGCAGTCCACTTGTGATTCACGACATTCACAGCATCGCGGGCGTTTGGTGAATGCTGCCACGTTCGACGACTACCTACGACTTCCCCCACCCTTGCTGGTCACTCGTCTCTGAGAGTTATCCATCCAGTTATAGGCACTCAACGATCAGACATGTTGACGATGCCATTCCTTGATTGAAGCCCGCTCTTAAGGCCGCTGTTCTGTGGCCCTTTACATGAATGGTTCCTAAGCATTCTAATGACAGGACATTCTAAAACTAAGAGAAGGCCGCTTTACAAGCGGTAAGATGGCCCCTAGAAGGGTTCAAACAGATCCAGACAGATGTTGGTTAAGGAATGCAAGGAAAACATTAGAACAAGCAACACAGGACTAGGGTATAAGTTCAGGCACCTGTTCGTTAGGGCAGACAATCACAAGCTGTGAAGTACACCGAGACATATTAAGAAGTCGGACAGACCCACGGTCACTCTCTAGACATACAACTACTTTTCTCTCCAGACCACGAACACGATCTCCACCCGCCGCCCACACTACGTCAATACGGGCCATGGCCACGTCTTCCGTGTCATCATCCGTCATCACCTGTACTGGAATACCGGCTGCTATCAGGCCCGTCAACAAACCCGAGTCGTCAGAAGGGTCATCAAGAGCCAACACCAGCACGTCTCTCCACTGCAAGCTGGGTGGCGCTACATTGCTGCTGCTGAGGTTGACAGTCGTGGCCTTTGCTGTTAACATTCGTTTGAGTGTTCTTTTCTTGTTATTCATCAAAGACAAAACAGCATTAAGAAAATACAATATGCTGAAACATTATTAGAAAGTTTTATTTATGTCGCTTTGGTGTCAGTGGTAATGGCTTGCCTGGTGTTTTCATATTTACTTGCTTGTTGTTTTGCAAGTGAAACGCGCTTTAAAATTTCATTAAACGGGCGACAGGACTTTCACCTACCCGGAACGCCAACACAGAGACTGTGTAGGAAGATGCCCACCTCACGACCACATGTGACACATTCAAGTGGCCAGTCACCCGAGTGACCTTGACCTGTGTGATACAGTCGCTTGACTGGGGGGCCGTCCGTGTGGTCGGGCACACCACGCTCACTGTACTCGTGGACAGTGCGGTCCCCGGTAATTTCGTTGTCCTGCTCGACCTCCCTGACGACAGCCGGTGGAAAGCGGAGAGGTCTGGTCAAGTATTCCACTTGCCAGATGGGGGGAATATTTTTATGGTAACAATTTGCCGCCCAAAGATGGAGTCGAGGAAGCTGTCCCAACTTCTGTTCGAAGACAGTAGGGAAGACTTTCTCTGGCCTGTCACAGACAGGAGTGTTCAGAGATATAAACAAAAGCTGAACAGAGTACTATTTTTACTGAGTTGTCTTTATCTGGTGGCAATAAATGGCGTCAAATTTCTTTCGCTTTCCTAGGGATCATGCCTGCTAGCTTTTGAACAGTGATGAAAAGGGCAATGGCATACCCGAAATACGACCATGACCAGAACGTATTGTGTTTTTTTGGTATCACATGCTGTAAAAGGTTTATCAGGTTTATTGACAGATGTCATAGGGAATACTTTTACACACGTGTCAGGGATCATAAAATAAAAATCGCCATCTACCTGTTTACCAAAATATTCTGTAAAACGTACCTCCCCTTATACCCAGCTTCATCAGCGATAATGTACAATGACCCTTCTTTTACTGCCTGTGACATGTCATTCACGGCCTGCTGCACATCTTCCTCACTTGTAAAATCATACTGCAGGAGCCAAAGCTGACCAGGTGTCACCTCGTCTGTCTTCAGCAGCTGATACAGCATGTAGCACACTGCACGACTCCACCAGCCCGTACTCACAATCAAGACCACGTGGCCACATCTCAGCCATTGTCTCCCCTTCAGCAGCAGCAGCACACTTTTACCGGTGCCCGGCGGTCCGGACAGAAAAAGTCTGGGAGGACCCGTGTTGAGCAGGTCGACTTGTTCCGGGAACAGTGTTATTAGTGTACTGTAGCACTCTCCCGTCAACGACACGGCCTGGTCTAGAGTCTTGAGACTTAGACGTGGTGGAGTTGTGCATAGAACAGTCACTGTTGTCGCCGGACCACAGAACCTGCAACAATCGCATTCATCACCAAGTAATTGTTAAAGAATGCTGGACCTATGTCTTTACTTACTGCGGGCACGTGACATATTTATTTTGGGAATTCAAGTGTTTTAACGTTGTGTGTATTTTTACACACACGTCATCCACAAATATATTATCTGCCTCTCTCTCTTTCTGAGTTTTGACAGGAAGCCAGGTCACAGCGTCCTCGTTGAGGATGAAAGGAAAAAAACGAGCTGTCGTGATTTACAAGTTTCTTTGTAAAAATATTATAAGAATAAATCAGCTATTCTCCCTTTATATAACCTTGTTGGTTTTTAGGAAGTGTAGACAGGGACGTTATGTGAAGGCTGATAAACCAGTACGGTATCCCTCATAAGCTTATATACATTATCCATGTGTTGTACGAGGACTCCTCCTGCCACAAAAGCAAAGTCACTAAACCTTTTTGTAGACTGGTGTAAGACAGGGTTGCATATTATAGTGGAGAATCTTCTTGATGGCCAAAGACTATATTATGCGTAAGACGATCCAAGACAACAACACCGTTATCCAGGGGACCTTCACCAAACAGCTAGAGGACCTGGACTTTGCAAATATTAGTCTCCTATCTCATTGACAACAGCATGCACAAACCAAACTGAGTCGGATATCGGAGGAAGAGGAGAAGACTGGCCTAAACGTCAACAGAAAAAAGACAAGGGATGTGAATCAACAACAAGCAGGAACTCCCAATCCAAAGACGGTGGAGTGGACGACGACATTAAAAGCCACATCAACAATCCCAGGCGTGTTTTCAACAGCCTACTCCCCATCTGGAACTCCTGAACACTATCCCTCCTTGATTCATCGTCTGCTCCACCGTCCTTGTTGAAGATGCTCGCCAGATATGTGAAGCGGTCTGTTTCCAGGATGTTCTTTACTTGAAGTTCGATTGGGAGCTCCTGCTTGTTGTTGATTCTCATCACTTCAGTCTTCCTTTCTGTTGAGTTTTATGCCAGTCTTCGTCGCTTCCTCTGACAGCCGACTTGGCTTGGTTTTTAGTTTTTGTATAAAACAAATAGAAGTTGTAATAGAAAGGTTGTATAGAAAATATGCCTAATAATAAGATCAGAACAATGTATTCTCTTCTCTTTCCTCCCCACTCTCAATCTGCGAATTAAATGCTGTTTTAAATAAAACATTTAATAAGCGAAAATTACAAGTATAACAACAACACACTAAAATTTCACTTCAAAAATATTCCTGACCTTTCAAAGTATAATTACTGAACACTCCCTCCATCTTATCACTTGCCTGGCTATTAATGTCTTGTACAAGGCGCTGGTCATGTGACTGTCAGGTCCAGCCCCAGCCACACGGCGCTGCCACCAGTTGCCGAGTTCCCTCAGAACGTCACTACTGACGTCCCATGGTGTCTTGGGGTCAGACAGCTGATCAGAGAAGAGACAAAGACCAGTGATGTCGGCGGGATCTGCTGTTCCCAGACACCGACACAGGCCCTGTAGAAAAGCACGTGATATAAAAATACGAATTAAACGCGCCAATCCGAACAAGCACCTAACAGTTCTAGAAACAAGTAAACAGGAAGAAATAACATGCAATATCCTTTATACAGTCACTGCTGGCTACTTCGGGAGCAAAAGAAAATAATGTCTTAAACAAGGGATAAAATCAGGGAGGTAGTAACATTTTGGTCATTTATAGTGAGTTTCTAGCAATAGATTTTTGTCTATAAAACAATAAATTCAGCCTACACACTCCATAAAATACTTAATTGGATCAATTAATATAATAGTAATATTAATTTTAAACAAACACAAAATAAATCAAAAGTGCTTGAATTTAATTACTGAAATGGAAAACATTTAAAAAAATTCTTTGGACTTTTCAATTTAACAGTCAACACATTTAACGTTTGTCTTATATGACTTTGCTGATGTTAGTAGCAATTGTTTTTGTACATTTATTTTATCTGAAAACAGCATTTAGGACCTTACCTGAGTCAGTTGGGTGTCGCCACAGACAGCTTGTTGCAACTGATGCGCTGTGATGTTCGGAAATGCAAACGTTCTGGTGACTCGGAGACCGGGAGCGATGTCGGACACCAGGTGTGACAGCATGGCCTCTGCCTTGTCCAGCTGTTTGACGGCCTGCTTTAATTTCTTCCTTATATTTTTGTCTAACTCGTGCTTTGACATATTGAGGGCCTTAACATTGTCACCACAAGCCTTCACTTCACAGGTGACAAGGCCATATTGTCGATGAATAAGAAGCACGTCAAAGTCTCCACGTTTCCAGTTCTGTGGCAGAGCAGATGGTAAGTTGGCGGGTACGGGTAGCTGTGCAGCGGCAGCAGCGTAACAAGGTTCCCCCAGGTACTGTCCGAACTGAAGCTGAGTCATCCCGACCAAAATTTCTCTGTTTTGTTCAGCCATTTTCTGTACACAGACGAGCACTCGCTGCATGGCTGCATCGTCTCTGATGTCACTGTCCTGAACTACAGAAGGTTGAGGAATGGATTGCCGACCGACAGCAGATGGAGTCACTCCATGGTGGCTAGCTTGTGCAGCCTGTCCAAGTGCTGACTGAAAAACCAGAATGTCCTGACCAAGGGTCGGCTGTCTGGTCATCGGCACGCGGTTGAAGTAGACAGGAGGCAGGAAGTAGGCGCGAGAGTCGAGTTCAGGGAACGCGTCCTCAACCCACTGTAGCCAGAATGCCTGGGCTTGTGCTGACATGGTTGCCTGTACCTCGAGACACCTTCAAGGATGAGATACTAGATTGTCATTAATGTTAATACTCTTCTGATACTGATTTTGTTGCTAATTCTGTTACTTTTTTCCTGACTGGATTATATCACTTGACTATATTTGCGAAGTTTGAGCGAATCAATGCAAGAAATGTCAGCAAAATGTCTGTTCTACACGAAATTTTTGAAAATCAGGTCAGTATGTTACCCCTTCCTAAGAGCATACAGTTAAGTGAGTTTAAAATAAGTGAGACAGTATTTGAACGGAACAAAAATCACAAGTGAGCTGAGATTCTGAGAACAATGGCCATTTATTGAGAACAATGTCACGTTACAGGACATCTTCACGGCAGGAAGGAAACAGAAGGGTAGACTAAATGTACGGCTAACATCACACTCTGTGATGCAATACTTATTATAGTACTTATATCACTCAATTAACATTATCAGTAACAGAAGAGTACTAAAATTTAATAGCAGTCTGGTATATAAACTGAGAAAGTATGATAAAATCGCTATAGTACAAAAAATGGATGCTTGTTAGTGAGAAATCGAGTATAATTGTACTAGAGTTTGAAAAAAATATTTTCTACTACATTGCATTGTACTGTATAATTACCTTGCTGTGATGTTTTTCATAGGTACCTGATGATGACTTAGACACCAAGACTGACAAATAGTATCATCAAAGTAATCACATCAGCAACACCAAAAGGAAATGGTAAGGAGTACATGTATGCCGGCCAAGCCTGGTGAACCAAAGAATGCGAACAGGCAATGCGAAACAGGAAACATAAATTAATATATGGAAAAACCGCAAAACCATAGAAAACAGAGCAGAATACAGAAATGCAAAATTTTTAGCAAAAAGCCCTATCCTTCAAACCATAAAATAGGAATGGAATAGGTTTACAGAATCACTATATCTAAATGTTCTATCAACTAAAAAGTTAGGGTGTGCCCCAGGCCCAGATCTTATCACTTACCAAATGCTCAAAAACTGCCATCATAAAACTAAACACCTTATCTTAGAGCTCTTCAATGACATCGTTGATGAAAGTTGTTTCTCTCACATATGGAAGAGGGCCACAGTAGTCCCCATCCCCAAACCAGGTAAACAAAAACAGCCCCATCTAGCTACAAACCAATAGCGTTTAGTTCGCAACTAGGCAAGGCATTTGAAAAACTTATTAAAACAGACTAAACCACTTATGTGAGGCCAACAACATCCTGTCCTGTGGTTTAGGAAGAAACTGAGCACTGTGGACCACGCAACAGCCTTACAGCAGGAAATAATTAATGCCCACACGGGAAAAAAGAGTGAACTTGTGTGGAATTTTCCAAGACATAGAAAAAGCCTACGATATACTCTGGCATGAGGCCTGCTCCAGAAGCTCCTCCGCATAGGCACCCCAAATAAAATAGTCCAAATAATTAAATCCTTCCTCTCAAACAGGAAAATATCAGTAAGAGTTCCAGCGAGGTATCACTAGGTAATTGAGTTCCGCAGGGATGCGTCCTCAGTCTCTTACTGTTTAACATAATGATTGCAGACCTCCCCAAAAGTGTAAAACATGATAAAGTCAAACAATGTGCAGATGACACATAGGAAAAGTAGAAATACGTAAAACAAATAACCCCAACAGGCCTAAAATCATAGGAATAGATAAGATAAATGAGGACCTACATGAAATAGGGGAATGGTTTAAAGATAATGGCTTTAAACTTTCAGCCACCAAAACCTAGGCAATGATATTCAAAAAGCCAAACCAGAAAACACAATACCCTAGATTAACATTAGACCAAACAACCATTGACTATAGCTCACAGATACAATTTTTAGGTGTAATCTTCTTAGAAAAAAACAAAGTGAACCATATGTATAGACAAAATAACTAAATCTGAAAAAAGAATAAACCTTATGAAAATAGTTCCTGGAAATAACTGGTGAATGAATCCGAAATCTCTTCTTAATTTCTAGTAGGACCATGTGATGTCTAAACTATTATACGCAGCTCCACTGGGAGTCCACATTACATCAAGCCAGATAGCTAACTTTCAGTCAGTACAGGCCATGGCGCTAAAAGTAGTATTGGCAGTACCTTCGTACACGCTAAACCAGGCTCAGTGTCAGCACTCCAGGCACTAAAAAACAATTCCTCAAACAGAATAATAGTAGTATACGAGATACTGTCTCTGATAAGTAGGATTAACCAGGAAAATGGAGACTTTCAATTACTTTGGGTTCCCTCCCATATAGGAATAAAAGGAAACGAAGAGGCTGATAAACTAGGTAGACTGGCAGTAAAACAAGAAACAAACCCTAAAGTCACCACCATAACCATCTCTATTTCACCAGCAGAGAGAAGAATAGCCATAAAAACACCAATAAAAATAAGGTGGCAAGAGAATACAAAAATGAAGGTAAAGGAACTAGGAGACTGCGAAAGTTATGAGCGACTGAGTGTGATTATTGTACATATTGTTCGCCTTCAAGATTATGCTGAGTTACGCAGTAAGAGTTAAATCTTAGCTGCCATCCACGGGTCCAGCTCTCGGGAACCAGTGTTCGCGTTTGATGTAAAATGAAGGAACTAAGCTACAACATTTAAAAGATTACTTCTGGAGATTCGCCTTTTCCATTTTCCAGTACATTACTATGTAGTCAATACTGCCTTACATCGTGTTGTACGTCCACGCAAAGTCAACAAATGAAATGAAATTTAAAAAAAATTAATATTGTGTTTCTTTTTTCTAAAAGGTTGCAACGATTTTTCTGTTTAGATATCACGATGATACCACACGTTAAACTATAGAGAATGCTTGGCCCTGATTGAAAATTGTGATGATGAAGTCAAGCGGTAAGTAACTGGACATTTCCCAGATGATAATAAACAATTGTTCATACAATGACGATATAAAAAATATGCATAACCAACACTTTTACTTTCTGTTTCCTCCAAAGCCTGCAATATTTTCATTTTCTCCTAAATGACTAAACAGTTAAGACTTCCAAATTTCCTGCGAGACTGTTTCACTTTTCATCCCATTGTGGTGGCTGGCGCTAATCTTACGGAGCTCGCCTGCTTTGGAACCTGAAATCGTCCGGCCAGCGCACATTGTAGCCGCGACCTGTAACTCTCCCACTTTTATTTCTTGTTTCCTTCAAGACTTGCAATATTTCCATTTCCTCCTAAAATCAAAAATTATTAATTAAGACCTACATATTTTCAACTAAACTGTCTCGCTCTTCGTGTGACTGTCGCATTTCGACAATATTTTAAAGCTGAAATCCCTCGGTCGTCGCATTTTAGCTGAGTGTATCCGAGGGCTACAAGTTTCTTTCATTTTAACATAAACTTATGCCCTGACTTGATGCGCTTATCATGCATATTCTTCATAAATCTCTTGTTTTTATTCGCGTTTTACTGTTTGCATATTATAAACTATTGTTCTGCTTAACCTGTCTTTTCTTTTTTGTTTAGTTATCGGACATAGATTTGTTGTTGTTGTTGTTGTTGTTTAGGTATCGAGTTCTCCACAATCATTGACTTATTCTTGTTGTGTTCTGAACAGATCTTTTTAGATGTTTAGTGAGCATACTTGCATACTAAGTGTAATATTGTGTGAATCAAGCAGTAGCCTCATCATTCTCCTTCTCCTCCTCCTCCTCCTCCTCCTCCTCATCATCATCATCATCATCATCATCATCATCATCATCATCATCATCATCATCATCATCATCATCATCAAACAGCAATTACATCTTCATTTGTACACTGAACGTTGAATATTTCTTTAGCTTTATACTACTTTTAATGAGTTAGTTTATGACTATTTTTTTATGGTACCCTGGTATGAATCACGACATGGATTCACCAAAATGCGAGAAAGCCAAATAGGTACAATCTTCTGACATCTCCAACCTCCTCAAAACCAACAACAAAGTAAACAACCATCACTAACATCAGGACTTTTGAAAAGTTTACCTTTCAGCACGTAAAACAGTCCAGCATCACCTGGAATTAGGAGATAAAGCTTAACAGCTTAAGAAAGCAAGTTCCCGGCAGCAGGAAAATCTGTTCCGGCAAAAGACGAACCACTGGTCCGTCGCTAACAGCCAGGAGACGAAGACAGCTTTATCCCTCGAACTTTTTCCCCATCACGTGGCCTCAGTATATTGTCCCTCCTTTCCTGAGACTCGGGATGATGGATGGGTATGGTTGCGTTTGCGGAAGTGATTTATTTTGAGGAACGCAGTGTACGGGGACTTTCCTCTACACAAGAAGATTATTGTTACGATGGCTTATTACACGCATCTTTTCGAGTTACAACTATAACCGTCGATAGTTTTTGTACAATAAACACTGTGTCAAAAAGCGCTGTGGGCGCCATGGGGCCAGTTGCACAACATGTTTCTAAACCTTAAAACTTTTCTAAAGAAGCAAAATCTCTTCTCTGCCGTTGAGATGGACTGCACAAAAAACATTAAAAAAATTGTACTGACGGGATGGAAAGTCAGACTTAAACAACGTTATCTTACTTAAAACAGTTTAAGTTTAAAAATTCTTTCATTGTGGTGTGCACTTTAAACTGATTATCTAACTAGATTTAAGGCCTAAAAGTGTTTAAAATTAGAAACGTGTTGTGCAACTGGCCCCTGGTCCAGTCCTGTTCGACAGATAAAACAAGTATTATGCTTGTTCAGTTATTAAAATCCACCATGTGTTTGTATTTCTTTGTTTCATCTTTTAGTCTCCCTGTAATTCATTTTTGTGGTATTTTCATATTTGTATCTAATTATTATTCCTGATTCAGTTCAGCCTTCTCTCCCTTTCCGTAACATCTGTATATAGCAGGTCCTACGCACACTTACCATCGCATGGGTACGACGTAACACTTTGACGAGCCCCAACAGATGAAGGTTGATGATGATGATGATGATGATGATGATGATGATGATGATGATGATGATGATGTCGATTTATATTGCGCAGGTATGCATTCAAAAGAATACTCATTGCACAGCAAAAACAGAAGAGAAAAAAAAATAAAACAACAGGAAAGTAAAAAGGTGAAGGAAAGTGGGGGGGGGGGACTAACGATCTTGAAGTTTAGCTAAGACGAACAATGGAGAAGTTTGACCATCAGCTAAAGTGATGGAAAGTGAAAATAGTTGATGTCGGACAGCGGTCAGAAAGATGGAAGTCCGGAAAAAGTAGACTGTTTTAAGAGCTGCACGATGATGTTGACAACACAACTCGTCCATTGGTTGATAGGACCAGAATGTTACTCTTTTGTTGTTCACAGATTTTCTACCGGTCGTTTTAGTGTGTGTGTGTGTGTGTGTGTGTGTGTGTGTGTGTGTGTGTGTGTGTGCGTGCGTGCGTGCGTGTGTGTGTGTGTTTGGCTTCACGCAGACACGTTCAACTCCTACTCAATGATCTCTTTTTTTCTTAAGAATGACGTCGTCCGAATGACGCACACAACGACGTCAGACGCAGGACACGACTCACACAAGAAACAACAGAAGACCGACTACAACTAATTACAATTTGCACTGCTCTTCCTCAACAATCATTTTTGTTAATCATAATTCACTACTGACATATGACAAATAACTTTACCCATAAACCTTAAATGATAAACACTTCCATTGCATTCAAATGTTATTGATGCAAACTTCATAATATATAATCTTTATACAGAAACCTTCATGTTAAGTCATCTTTAATTTTGTTGGTATCTACCTCTCTCTCTCTCTCTAGGTGAAGACATAACTGTTTGTACCATTTCATATTTACTAGTATGACCTGGCATAATATCAAGACATCCGCTCTTCCCTAAAGATATCGTTTTTCCGCCTAAAAAATTGAGGTCACTAGAATATATAATGACTAGAATAGCTTTCTGACCAGTTTCCAGAAGGCGTCTTTATCCTGCTTACTATATAGGTCTCAGTTTGCATGCTCTTCAAATGGGTCCCTCTTCGAATGTACACTTCACTTCCGTAAAGAAAAATGAGCCAGTCAAAATTCGCTGAAAATTTCTATGCTAACCAGGAAATTCGTAGTGCAAATCAAAATATTTATAAACTGCTCTACATTTATTAATAAAAACATGTACATCGAAAGCGGATAATAGTCTATCCATCTCTCCGTCAAGCTTTCCCATATTTTATATTTATTTGTAATCCAATATTTTCATATACATAGTTCACTTCAACATGCATAAAAAATATCAACTTTCACATTTTGTCTTATATGTAACAGTCGTATGATGTGATATCTTTTACACCCCTCAAACCCTCTCACTCTTTCTCTCATACATCGTCATGTTTGGTTGTTCATATTCCTCCGATATGTTTGTATTTCTTTGTATCATTTATTAGCCATTTTGGGCAATAATGAGCAGTCCTGCACAGGACGACCAGCCCTTTCCTTCATATTGGTTATCTAGTTTTTCCTCCAGCCAACTCGAAGTCAACCAGCCTCCAAGGTACTTTGTGGAACAGTCCGACAAAATGTCATACCGGGACACGACCAAAATCAGACCAGCTTACACTACTCGACTGTTTCAAATAAAGAATCCTGGTGTCCCAAAAATAAGGTGACCATGTTTCGTACAAAGTCAAAGTGCATACAGAATCATTGGTTTATGTTTCCTGTATGAGTTCTGGAGCAGCCTCCTAAGGCACTTCTTCTCGAATGGCTGAATTCTTCTTTTATCAGCAAGAATAGTCCACTTGTTAACATCCATAAAGCAAACTTGGAACTATATACGGAGGGATTGTACTTCAAAGTAAACCTGATGTTATGGCTGATGGCTATGGAGGGTTTCACGCGTGTTATTCTTCAAAAAAGATGTTGTACAGCACGAGTGGCAGGGCCCACCCTTGATGAACGACTACTGTCGCACGAAAGAAAGTTCTCATTTGGTTATGTACCCATTGAGCTATTATACAGCACTTCGATGACTTGGACGAAACCTTCTTTGACGACCAAGTACGACTTCCTCCACCCTTGAAGCCCGCTCTTAAAGTCTTGAGCCCTCCCTGTTCTGTGGCCGATTACATATGTGGTTCGTAAGCATTCCAGTGACAGGACATTCTAAAACTAAGACAGTGTCGCTTTACGAGTGGTAAGATGGTGCCCAGACAGATGATGGTTTCAAAAAGCAAGAAAAAAAATTAGGACAAGCAACCTGACTAGGGTATTAGTTCAGGCCCTAGTCGTTTTGGAGACAATCACAAGCTGTGACGTACACCGGGACATATTGAGAAGTCGGACAGACCCACCATCACTCACTAGACACACCACGACTTTTCTCTCCAGGCCACGAACACGATCTCCACCCGCCGCCCACACTACATCACTGCGGGCCATGGCCACGTCTTCCGTCTCATCATCCGTCATCACCTGCACTGGAATACCCGCTGCTATCAGCCCCATCACCATACCCGAGTCGTCAGAAGGGTCATCAAGAGACAACACCAGCACGTCTCTCCACTGCAAGCCGCGTGGCGCTGCATCAACACTGCTGGGGATGACGGTCGTCGATGAAGTCGTGGCCTTCACTGTCAACATTCGTTTGAGTGTTCTTTTCTTGTTATTCATCAAAGAAAAACCGGCATTAAGAAAATCGAATATGCTGAAACATTATTAGAGTGTTTTATTTTGCCGTTTTTGTGTCATTGGTAATGGCTTACCTGGTGTTTTCATATTTACTTGTGACTTTTGCAAGTGAGACACGTTTTATAATTTCATTAAATGGGCGACAGGACTTTCACCTACCCGGAACGCCAACACAGAGACTGTGTAGGAAGATGCCCACCTCGCGACCACATGTGACACATTCAAGTGGCCAGTCACCCGAGTGACCATGACCTGTGTGATACAGTCGCTTGACTGGGGGGCCGTCCGTGTGGTCGGGCACACCACGCTCACTGTACTCGTGGACAGTGCGGTCCCCGGTAATTTCGTTGTCCTGCTCGACCTCCCTGACGACAGCCGGTGGAAAGCGGAGAGGTCTGGTCAAGTATTCCACTTTCCATCTGGGGGGAATACTTTTATGGTAACAATTTGCTGCCCAAAGATGGAGTCGAGGAAGCTGTCCCAACTTCTGTTCGAAGACAGTAGGGAAGACTTTCTCTGGCCTGTCACAGACAGGAGCGTAAAGTAAGATAGACACGAGTTCAGCTATACTGTCTATACTTAGTTGTCTATAAAATAAAAATCGCCATCTACCTGTTTACCAAAATACTCTGTAATACTTACCTCCCCTTATACCCAGCTTCATCAGCGATAATGTACAATGACCCTTCTTTTACTGCCTGTGATAAGTCAGTCATGGCCTGCTGCACATCTTCCTCACTTGTAAAATCATACTGCAGGAGCCAAAGCTGACCAGGTGTCACCTCTTCTGTCTTCAACAGATGATACAGCATGCAGCACACTGCACGACTCCACCAGCCCGTACTCACAATCAAGACCACGTGGCCACATCTCAGCCATTGTCTCCCCTTCAGCAGCAGCAGCAAACTTTTACCGGTGCCCGGCGGTCCGGACAGAAAAAGTCTGGGAGGACCCGTGTTGAGCAGGTCGACTTGTTCCGGGAACAGTGTTATTAGTGTACTGTAGCACTCTCCCGTCAACGACACGGCCTGGTCTAGAGTCTTGAGACTTAGACGTGGTGGAGTTGTGCATGGAACAGTCACTGTTGTCGCCGGACCACAGAACCTGAAACAATCGTATTCATCACCAAGTAATTGTTAAAGGATGCTGTCAACAAGGACCGCAAGTGTTAAATTATTGCTGGCACGTGACATTTTTGGTTTGGGAATTCAGATTTTTTGACGTTGTGTGTATTTTACATGATGAAAGGAAAGGGCTGGACATGGGGTCGCCTGGAGCGAGTTTCAGCCGATCGACATCAGTGGCGGGCTCTGGTTGAGGCCTTATGTGCAACTAGCACGAAGAGGATTGATTGATTGATTGATTGGTTGATTTGATTGATTGATTGATTTTGATTGATTGATTGATTGATTGATTGATTGATTGATTGATTGATTGATTGATTGATTGTATTTTACACAAATATCATGCACAAATATTAATGATGATCCCCACTCTTTTCCTCTCGCTGATGTTTGACAAAACACCACGTGACATCAGCGTCCTCTTCTGAGGGTGAAAGGAAAACGAGCTGTCATGATTCTGCAATATTTCCTTTGAAATAAATATTTTGTGCAGCTTACGCTTTCAAACAGAGTATGAGATGAGAAGTCAAGTTTGAACAGGTTCTGCTGAGAATTCTGTTCACATCACAGCTTCAGACAATGACATGTATGCAACCCCCTTTGGCGTTTCCTTATCCCACAGCAATGAGACAAAATTGTGTAAAACATTAACATTTTTTAAATGAAACTACTAAAATATTGTAATAGAAAATATGCCTAACACTAATATCAGAATAATGGCTTTTCTTCTCCCCTCTCTTCCCTCGTCTCTCCATCTCTCTGTTATGACTTAAATGTTCTTTTTAATGACACTTTAATAAGGGAGAATAACAAGTATAACATGCATACAATATACTCAAATGCTCTTTTTAATGACACTTTAATAAGGGAGAATAATAAGAATAATATGCATACAATACACTCAAATTTCACTTCACAAACATTTCTGACCTTTAAAAGTATAATGACTTAGCACTACCTCCATCTTATCACTTGCCTGGCTACTAATGTCTTGTACAAGGCACTAGTCATGTGACTGTCAGGTCCAGCCCCAGCCACACATCGCTGCCACCAGTTGCCGAGTTCCCTCAGCACGTCGCTACTGACGTCCCATGGTGTCTTGGGGTCAGACAGGTGATCCGAGAAGAGACAAAGACCAGTGATGTCGGCGGGATCTGTTGTTCCCAGACACCGACACAGGTCCTGTAGGAAGGCACTTGATATAATGATACGATCCAAACGCGATAATCCGAACAAGCACCTGACATTTCTAGAGAGGTGAATAAGAAGAAATAACATGCAATATCCTATAGAGTCACTGCTGGTCAATCTCAGTTTACTTGATAGTGTTCAAATGCATTTGTTTTATCAGCAAATTGCGTTTAGGGCCTTACCTGAGTCAGTTGTGTGTCCCCACAGACAGCTTGTTGAAACTGATGAGCAGTGAGGTTCGGAAATGCAAACGTTCTGGTTAGTCGGAGACCGGGAGCGATGTCGGACACCAGGTGTGACAACATGGCCTCTGCCTTGTCCAACTGTGTGACGGCCTGCTTTAATTTCTTTCTAATAGTTTCATTCGTAACCTCCTGTGACATGTTGAGTGCCTTAACGTTGTCACCACAAGCCTTCACCTCACAGGTGACAAGGCCATATTGTCGATGAATAAGAAGCACGTCAAAGTCTCCACGTTTCCAGTTCCGTGGCAGAGCAGATGGTAAGTTGGCGGGTACGGGTAGCTGTGCAGCGGCAGCAGCGTAACAAGGTTCCCCCAGGTACTGTCCGAACTGAAGCTGAGTCATCCCGACCAAAACTTCTTCGTTTTGTTCAGCCATTTTCTGTACACAGACGAGCACTCGCTGCATGGCTGCATCGTCTCTGACGTCACTGTCATGAACTAGAGGAGGTTGAGGAATGGATTGCCGACCGGCAGCAGATGGAATCACTCCATGGTGGCTAGCTTGTGCAGCCTGTCTAATTGGTGACTGTAAAACCAGAATGTCCTGACCAAGGGTCGGCTGTCTGGTCACCGGCACGCGGTTGAAGTAGACAGGAGGCAGGAAGTAGGCGCGAGAGTCGAGTTCAGGGAACGCGTCCTCAACCCATTGTAACCAGAATGCCTGGGCTTGTGCTGACATGTTGCCTTTACTTTGAGACACCTTCACAGATGAGATAGTATATTGTAATTAATGTTAGGGCGGGCTCTGCTGCTACTGATTATGCTGCTAATTCTGTTACTTTTTCCTGCCTGGATGATATATATCATTTAAGTATATCTGTGGAACGTCTGTTCTACACAGAATTCCAGAAAAGCAAGTCAGTTTTAGTCACTCCATACCTGCCAAAGAGCATTCAGTGAAGTAAGTTTAAAATAAGTGAGGTGGTATTTCGACGGAACAAAAATCACAAGTGGACTCAATTCGAAGAACCACGGCCTTTCATAGAACATTGGGCACACTTCACGATGCAGGGCGTCGCCACGGCAGGAAGGAAGCGTAGAGGGTGACTAACCATAAGGCTAACATCACACGCTTCGACGCAATACTTATCACAGTAATTTTTTATCACAGAACTAACAATATCAGTACCAGAAGATCATTAAAATGTAATAGCAGTCTAGTATATAAATTGCGAAAATTGCTATAGCACAAAAGATTTATACTTGTTATTGAGACATCTAGTATAATTGCACTGGAGTTTAAAAAACTTGTTTTCCACTGCATCACGTCGTACTGTATATAATTATCTTGCTGAGATCTTTCACATGGGACAAAGTTCCCAAGCTTGATTTTTTTCCCTGTCGGTTATAAAACGTGACAACATTCCGTAAAACCAACAGCATTCAGTAACTACACCATGTGTCGAGAAGACAACGTGTCATTGTATCTTGGCACGCAAATGCCATCTCTCTCTCTCTGTCTGTCTCTGTCTATCTCTGATATTCATGAAAAGTGAGTCATGAGCATACTTTGGGCCAAATCTCTATCTACAGCAACAGGAGCGAGAGATGAAATCATTTAAAGCTGCCCCTGAACCCAACTATCATGTGCGATCCCGCTTCTGCTCCCACTCATCTCTGTGAGTTGTTCCTTCTCTCCGCCTGAACGCTCTCGGAAATGTCAATATGAGTGACATTGATAACGGCCTGTTTTAGCATATGATGCACCACGTGTCTGGATCCTGACGTCTCCAAAGGTTCTGGAATCTTTAGACAGTGTCATATCACTGTTATCATCGACTGTACATACAACAACTTCCTGTTGTCTTCATAGCCCTCGTCGAGTTTATAAGCCTTCATTATATCTCTCCCCCTGTGTGTGTGTGTGTGTGTGTGTGTGTGTGTGTGTGTGTGTGTGTGCGCGCGCGCGCGCGCGCATGAGTATGCGTGTGCGTGGGACGTTACAGTCTCTAATATTCTTGCTGCGCTCTTTAAACAAGTCGTTGAGCTGAAACTGTTAGTACTGAGCAGCTTTGACCATAGAGTCTAAGTGCCACACTATAGAGCTTATAGAGCACTGTCTTTATTATTAGAACATTCCTCTCTGATTACACCATCTTCTTGTCTGGGAATTTAAGAATGCGAATTGGCCGTCTTACATTTAGTTCAATAAATTAAAGGAAATACCATAGGAAAAACTTCTGAATATAGAACATTGATAAGTTTCTTAGTTTCTTATTAAGATGTTGATTCTGGATGACCTTTATTTATTTCTTATTATTTGGCAAATTTATTGATTTTTACTTTTTGTTTTCTTCTATGCACAATTCATGGAGTTTGCCTCCACATGCGAAATGCGCCTAATTATTATTATTATTGGTTTAAATAGCTGACTCTCGAGAGTGTGAATGATCCATCAGCGCTTTGTATTGTGTATTGTTTCCTCTTGAATGATGTTACAAGGTTATTCTCAAAAGAACATACATGCATTGTAGTGTCAGCCCTTCTCTCAGTCTGCAGGAAACTGAAGGGTCAAACAATCAGGCATCCTGTGCAAGAAGTCGGCTACACACTAAGGAGGTCAGGACATACATACCCATGTCAGTGGTTACACACAGCTGTCAGCCCGAATATCAAGATTCACACCTGAAACATTACCTCTGCCGAGTAACCATTTTCACCTTGCCGCACATTACAATGCAATTAATACTGCTTTGTGTTTTCTTCTACGTGCATGCAACCAACTAATGAAATGAAGTTTTACAAATTTATTAACTTGGGGTTTTCTTTTTAGAACAAACATATGATCACTAAAAGAGTCAGTACACTCAGTTCTCCCATAGGTCACTCAGGTAGCTTAGAAGATCTACATCCATAATTTAAGCCTGTTAAATAATGACAAAAATAACAGCTCTCTCTCTCTATATATATATATATATATATCAGTAATCAAACTGGCTATACAACAATATCTTTAGAATCAGAAATCGTACTGTAGTCAAAAAAGAAAATAAACTTGTATCATCTATGTCACGTCATGATGTCATGACAGCCAACAAGAAAGAATGCAACTTAAGCCGGGTGCTGGTGTAAAGGAGACAGTCGCAAGACTACAATGGGTGACCAGGATGCGAGCGAGCCACTTGTTCAGGCAAATAGTCGTCACGGGAGACAACCACAAGTTGGGTCGAAGAGAGTTAGCGGCGCTGTTACTAAATTTAGAATTAGACAGGTCCAGACACCCGACGATGTTTCTCTCCACGATGCCCACCCGCCACCCACACCACATCACCATTGTGGTTAGCGTGATGCGTGTTAATATTATCGATAAGACGATGCCAACTTGCACAACGACAGATTGAAATTATGGATGTTGTAATGATTACCTGCGAAATGTGACCTGGTGCTCAGGTGATCATTGGATCAAGACGATCTCCGTTCACGTGGGTGCCGAAAGAAGCTGTCAACATTACCCCACCTTCGACCCAACTTCATCAGCGATGAGGTGTACCGCTCCTGCTTTTATCGTCTGCAACATGTCACTCACGGCCTGCCGGATGTTTTCCTCGAACGTGCAATCGATACAACAGGTAGCACACTGCTCGACTCTAGGGGCCTGAACTCACAATGGTGGCTGCATCTCACTCAATCTCTGCCCTTTAGTAGGAGCAGCACGAGCTTTTACCTGTACCAGGCGGTCCGGATGCCCGAGAGAATCTCCAATGCATACCTGTGGGAGAGAGCCAACCAGAAACCTGCCAGCCAAGACATCAAGAAGCGAAAGTGGGGATCGGTCACACCCTGCGAAAGCCGGCCGAAAATCTAACACGACAAGCTCTGGACTGGAACCCACAGGGGAGACGCAGGGTTGGGAGACCCAGACAGACGTGGAGAAGATCGGTCCACGACGAGGCGGAGGCAGCTGGAATGACATGGACCCAACTGTGGAGGGAGGCCCAGAACCGGGTTCGCTGGCGTGGTGTAGTTGCAGCCCTATGCTCCACTGGGGGCGAAAAGGAATAATAAGAAGAAGGCGGTCCGGATAAAAGAGTGTGGGAGGCCCCGTACTCAACGTGAACAGTGCTGTTAGCATTTTAGGCAGAACTTTCATATAGGGCATTATAGGCCTTATAGGGGGTTTTAGTAGGTCACGGCGGGCTATGCTATTTTGTGGGAGGGGAGAGCGGGTAAGCGATATTTGAGAGGGGTGTGAGGTTCTGCGTTGGTTGGTGTATGTGATTTATGAAGTAGGGTTTGGGTTAGGGTTAGGTTTATGGGTGTGGGTTAGGGGTAGGGTTAGGGTTAGGTTATATTGTAGTGAACTGAGCAGAGGAGAAATGTTTAGGACTGGTCGAGTGACGTTATGGTGATTGACATGGAGTTGTGTGCAATTATTGGCTGGTTTTAGTCATGTGATATTTGGTGCGGGGGGTGGGGGAAGTTTGTTGATTTGATTTCATGTTAGCAGACGATAGAAAGTCGAGAGGATTGAAGATGGCGAGTGTGCATGGAAATTTTGGGAAAATTTGTGGTGCAATTATTATGTGAATTTGTATGTGAATGTGGAGGAAGGATTCGAAGAAGATGGGGAAGGCGACGTCAGAAAAATTTTGTTCATTTCTGGATATTATTTCTCGGAATAATTGGAGGAAAGATTCAAAGAAGATGAAGCAGACGATATCAGGGAGTTTAGCGAGGACAGAGAGAGCAGAAGATGAGTGACGTAATAGTGACGTCACTATTTTGCATAGCTCCGCCTACAGGTAAGCCATTTTTGTTATGGCGTCGCAAAACCCCCCTATAAGAAAGCTTTTCCGCATTTTAGAACATCCTCCCGTCCATAACACGGCCTGACTCACGGTCTTGATACTTAGACATGGAGGAGACACACAAGGGACAGTAGGTGTTGTCGCTGGACCGCAGAACCGGGTAGAATCAACATGCAGCGACTTTTCTTTTTACAAAGTGGAGCTACGTAAAATACTTAAATCATCGGGTGTTTTATAATTGATGAGTGATTACACATTTATCTGGTCTTCAACGAGATTCTATCCGTAAGTTATTTATTTATTTATTTTGAGAAACGTACAATAGTTATAGTTTGCATTGTTAGTATCATACAAAAGCTAATGATAATAATCACATTTATACAGCACCTTTCTCTAGCATCAGCCAGACTCAAAGAGATTTGCATACACACAGGCGCGCGAACACACATTTTTTATAAGGTCAGCTATCAAATACATCTCATGAACACGTATACACGGAAAAAGTGAGACACAAGAGTAGTCGAGGGTTCCTTATGTTAAAGAGAATGAATTTGAGATAGGACAGCCATTATTAAGACAAAGATTTTTCTCCAAGTTTTTTTCTAAAGTGTTCTAATAAATGCATGTCTTAGTTATAAGATAATAAGACAAAATACGTACCCGAGTAGAATAATGCAAACTTTATTACATGGTAGCTGAGGAAAAACTGCAAACCAAAACTAGCTCACCTGCTACTAATGTCTCATACAGGGCTGATGTCCCAGGGTGTATTGGGGTCAGACTGGTGATCAGAGCAGACACGAAGACCGGTGATGTCGGCGGGATCTCTTGTTCCCAGACAATGAAACAGTAAGATAACCACGTAAGCTGTTACAAGTAGCAGTGAACTTAATCAGTAAACTTCTTTTTTGACATTTTTAGAAAGATAAAAAAATAATTTGCATTCTACCTTGTTTGTATGGAAAGATGATGTGGATGAATTTTAACATGAAATTTACCGAAGACACGTTTTCGCACACACTGCTAATTCTCTTTTGTTTTTTGTGATTAGTTCTTTGTTCTTTCTTTAGAAAGATCTGTTTTTAGAAGGCCAGTATGCTTATTATTTTAACATAACATTTTAACATCAAAATCCTATTTTGTTTAGTTATCAGACATCGATTTGTTGTTGTTTAGGTATCCACTTCTCCACAATCATTGACTCATTCTTTCTTTTGTTGTCTGATTAGATATTTTTAAATCAAAATATACAACAATCACTAATATAAAGACTTCCGAATAATTTACCTTTCAGCACCTAGAACAGTCAAGCATCACCTAGCATTAGCTGATACAGCTCAGCAGCTTGAGAGGACCAAGTTCCTGGCAGCAGGAAAATCCGTCCCGGCGAAGACTAACCATTGGTCTGTCGTAACAGCCAGGTGAAGAAGACAGCTTTATCTCTCGAACTTTTTCCTTATCACGTGGCCTCAGAATATTCTGCCTCCTTCACTGAGACTCAGAAAACAAGGACCCGGCATGTGGCTGGCGTCTCGTCGGCCAGCATTGTCCACTCCTCCTGCTGCAATTTTTGGGGCGGCGACTGCCTGCAGAAGAGCGAAGGAGGGAATTGCTTTGCCATCAAGAACAACACAAACACTTTCGTAATGTTCGCGCTGCAAATTAAATTATCAACTTCCAGCCTGAACATTTTGTGTCCAGTTCCAAAGTGAAGGTGGATCTCGTGATGGATAGATGGATGTTAGGTTGTGAATCTGGGTGGATGAGCTCGTGGGTTGGAAGTGGGACGGTGGGGGTGGGACGATGGTGGTTGGGTAGGATGATGCTGGCAGGAGTGATTTATTTTAATTAAGAAACGCAGTGTACGGTGTCGTTTATAAACCCAAGAAGTTTAGTATAATAACGCTAATGATGGCTTATTACAGGCATTTTTTTAACGACAACAATGACCGTCGATGGTTTTTGTGCAATGAACACTGAGTCAAAAGCACTGTGGGCGCCTTGGGTCAAGGTTTGTTAGTGCACTGGTGTCTGAGCCCAGTGCGTTTCAATACCCGTGTGGCGTCGAAAGTCCACCTAAGTCGACCCATCTTTTGGGAATGGGCACCTGACTCTACAGAGGGTTGGGAAAAACCTCTAAAACCTCACTCAACAATCGTCTTTAAAAAAAAAATTAAAGGACGACCTTCACCTATCTTGTTTACATCTTTGGCAGTCATCACACCGACTACTGACCAACGGGATTGGCAGAAGAGAGAGGGCGCTGTCAGCCAGTCATGTAAACGTCTCAGATAACAGCAAAGCAATTGAGTGAAAGCAACTTGCGTTTTCTCTTCTGTTCTCCCTCAGAAGTGGTCAAGGGGCATTCACATGTTAACATGTTATAAAGGAGTGATCTATGTGTGTAAGGATTGATGGATGAATGTATGTATGTGAATATATGTATGTGAATATATGTACGTATTTACTTATAAATATTCGAATGTATGTATGTATTGAGTGATCTGTGTATGTATATTTGTATCTATGTATGTATGAATGAAAGTGTGCATATATGTATGAATATTTTGGGGGTGATTTCTGGAGTGCTTGTGCGCGTACGTGTTTTAATGTGTTGGGTTAATATCTTTGATTAAGATTTGGGGTGGATTCTTTGTTTAATTTTACATTTGGTTCCCACATTTTCATTACTTTTATAGATTTCCCTTTGTGGACTTATTATAAAGAATCCCTGAATATGCAAATGTGGAATGTAAAGGCTGTGATGTAATGTGAATAAACCTTCAGTTTGACAAAGAGGAAGACGATGTGAAAAAGGTGCCTATTATGTTGTAATACATAGTGTAAATACAAATTGTTTCATGTTATTTTGGAGACTGGTGATGTAATGTAAAGTGAAAAGTTTCATATCACTGTCATATTGTGAATATTTAGTCCTTATTTTTGTCTCTTTGAAACATGCATTTACCTTGGGCATGACAGCTTTTTAAATCTTGAGCTTGTGTTAATGTAATATGTATTGGATGTATATTTCTCATTAATTTTGTTTCACTCAGTTGAATGTAAATATACAGCTGTTGATATTTTGAAAGTTCATGTAGCTGCTCTGTAGACCTGGATTTTCAAAGTGTTGTGCTAACTGGCAGAAACCAACCCAGTTGCCCTGGTTTGCAATTTGATTGAAAGGGCAGAGCAGCTAAAACTCACAAGCTATGTTAGGTTAGGATTATTTTTTTCTTAACTGCTCTTTGCCTATCACTAACTTACAGTCGCCTCAAAAAGCAGCAGCAACAAAGTAATATACTCAGTAAATATGTGATTTCAAGTCTATCTTACCTCATATGCCATCGAAAGGACAACACTTAATTAAGAGAAATGCTCCAATATTTGGGGGTAAACTGAGTGATATAGTGCAGTGGCCAGTAATGTAGGTTCTCCTATTACTTTTTTTTTTTTTGGTTAGCTCAGCAACAGACCTTAAAATGTTATGTTTCTTTAAATAAAGAAATACTGATTCCTTGTGGTAATATTGAAGAAAGCATGGGGTATGATGTATTATTTTACCTGCAGTATTACTGTAGATACATACTGTTGGCATATCTCCTTTAGGGTGTTGCTTTCTTGGAGTTGCAAAAGGTACAGGTGAGGCTTTGTAGTTTTGTGAGGTATGCCATGTATCTCAAACAGCATTCATTGTAATATGTTTAAGGTTGATACTGGATTTTGTTGTTTCAATTTCTTTTGCTAGCTGCTCTTCTGTTGTTGTTAGAAATACAATAAAGCAAGCATTTGTTTAAAAAAAAGATAGCTTTGGGGTTAGGGTTAGGGCTAAGGTTTTGGTGTTTTGGGTTTTTCACTTGACTCAGTGACTAATCAAGGTGAAGGTTACCGCATTCTGTGTAGAACAGGTCAATCGTCCGTCAGTGCGAAAAAAAAAGAACAAATGCTGCCACCTGGCCCTGGGTGAAACTCTGCCCGTCATCATCTCCGATCAATTTTGTTGTTTTTCTGCGCATTTCATCGCTCTTTGACACGTGTATGTATGTATATGATGTGCGACAGTGTATTGTGTGTGTGTGCGTGTGTAATAAAATGTGTGTGTCTGTGTGTGTGTGTGTGTGATAGAGAGAGTGTGTGTGTGTGTGAAAGGACAAAGCTCTTTCAAGCACATATGTATGCATGTATTAATGTGCATGAGAGAGACAGAGACCCCCCAAAAAAACACCCGAACAGCCGACCACTTTCACAAATGCTCGTGTGTGTGCTCGCATACCTGCATGCACACCCACACATTCTTAAAGAAACGTATACACACGTACCCTGAACGAGTAGCTTAAGTCAAATTGCTCAAACCTGCGCGTCTGCACAAAACATTTGATTTTCTAAGGAAAATGAAGCTTTCTTGGGGCTTTCTTTCCTCTTTTGAAAAGTCTGTCATGAAAACTTTGTGCGATCATTTCACGATTGAGAGAACACATATCGTCTCCCCTTTATAGCCACGAAGCACATGCTGCAGCATTTGGTCACGTGGTTCCCTATCGGTAACTTAATCTGCACGAGGACATTAACAAGTAGACGCGCAGGCTTTGTCGCAACACACACACACACACACACACACACACACACACACACACACACACACACACACAAATACACATACGCAAGCGCACACATGCACTCACGAGTGTATACAAGTCTGTTTCTTTCTCTCTCTCTGTTTTGATGTTCCTTTCCTCTTTTATTGTCTTTCTAGTTGTCTTTCTCATCTGTCTGTCTGTCTCACTCTCGCAGTCTTTCTCTCATTAACTCGTGCATTAACATAATAAACTACCATTACACTGATGCTTGTCGTTTACACACGCACTATAACTACATAGTTACAAGCTTCCCGGGTACTTCCAGTGTCGTAGGAACCAGGGGTGCAAAGGTCAGGGGCAGCCGTCCCCTCAGAAAAGATGCTGAGGGGACAAGAATGTGTATTTCGTTCACTGTCCGCAATGAGTCCCCCACCCCACTCCACAACCCAACAAAGCTGAGCATCTTTTTATGACACTGCACCCTGGTTAGCCTCAATTATACAATGGCGATATTTTGTGTATGTGTGTGTGTGTGAGAGAGAGAGAGAGACCAAGATGGCGGTTACAACAGAGTACCTCTTGGTGGTAACAGGGCTGAGATCCACAGTTCAAAGGCCGACTTGACAGATACAAATAGACATTGTGACTTTTGTAGCTGCTGTCACCTGCTGACGCTTTCTTTGAGGGTCATATTTTTCAAAGCTAATTTGGGTGCTGCCAGTTGATGTGTGAAGGACCGCTGAACGTGTAGACAGGTTACACTACACACATGGACTACACGGCACGCTTCACGTGTTCTTTCAATCAACACAAGACACTAAGACCTGCACATGGGTTTCTCGAGCTGTGTACTTAAGGTGGGGTTTCTAACTAATTTGTATAGGGATCAAGATACATCAGTAATCCTTCAATAAATCCCTAAACATAAATCAATATATCAATAAGAGAACATGAATCACGATACATCTCACCATCTAGCTATCATTACAATCAAAACCAACTCTTACAACTACTGAACCGATTCTCTAAAGTTCCAAGTCAATAGGTATCCGACCGAAAAAGACGTATAAACCAATCGTCCCGCCACGAGAGTCTTTTGTCAAATATGAAGAGATCACTTACATACAGTTTCCAGTCCTCTTAGCATTCATTCCGTCTCTAGCACACATATATATAGAATTATCTCCCTTGTCCCGGTTGGCGCGCAGAATCCTTCAACGGAGGGTCGTACTCCCTGGGGTCAGGCACACAGCAAATTTGAAGGTGATCCTTCCAGGTCGTAGGGCACTCAGCTCACTGACGACAATAAATTCTAGATCGTAGGGCACACAGCTCACTGACGATATTACATTCCTGATCGTAGGGCACACAGCTCACTGACGATATTATATACTCCTGGTCGCAGGGCACTCGGCTCACTGACGACAATCTTCATCCAGCCTTCTCGACCCCCTACCTAATTCCTGAAAATACTTATGTTTTCATGAGTACTCACACCACTGCATTGTCACATTATATTCTACCTTCATAGCAATCGTACTTATTTCTTAAAACTTTCCAAATCTCATAAACGCACATCATTCTCTCCAGGCCGAGCATTAAAGAAAAAAGCTATCACAAAGATTAATCAACAAAACAAAACATCCCATACCTTGGCTATGCAAGGAATTAGGTCTGCTCCCCGCTCGCTTACACACAGTACAATCTCCTACGTCCTTACACTAGGACGTTAGGTCGGGGACTAAAAATCCAATCAACTCAGTTGCCTTACAGGAAATCGGTGACTACTTTACTCAGTCGCACTATGAACCATGCTCACCTTCATCAAATCTCATTCAAGGGGAACTAGTATGGCTTCTTAATACCTAAAGGGGACTAACTCTCATTCTCACATTCATATTTACGCGTAAAGGAGAAACTAGCCCTGCCTTACAACATAGCAGGGAACTAACTCTAGTTTCTCCCTTACTATCACGGGTCGATCCGTGACATGATGTGACCTTGTATGTACTGTAAGGCTACTTACTCTACGTGACAATAACACTCAAAACGGTAGCCAGTTAAGTAGAAATGGTGTGTTCACACTTGTGAGTGCTCGGCAATATCGTGCTGTATTCTATTACACACAAAAGTACGATACACATCACAGAGAAAACAAACCCAAAAAGTCCATTTCTTGTGATTTGCTCCTGAAGATCTCCTTAGACTGTCGCTGTATAAGAGAATAGACAGTCCAGCATCTTGACTGACACAGCCTACTTGACCGAGTGGGGGCGACATAGCCAACATCGCTAACTGTCACTGCTTTCGCGTTCTTTGTGCGTCCTTTTTCACAGGTAAAGTGGTTGCAGTCAAGCGTTAGGATCCACATTAATGTCATAATAGTTAATACTCCCCAGGTAAAGTGCCCCTCTTCTTTCACAGCCCTACTTCAAGCGATTAGGTCAAGTCGACCTTTTAGTCAACTGTACACAAAGCAGCTAGCTGCTGACATCCCGTTCCTCATGTTTGCTATTTACATTCAGCACGTGCACAAAAAAGGTGAAGTATATGCAGAATTACATGATACTATGCCAGTGTTTAAAGGTCAATATGTGTGCATTTTTTATTTACTGGGTGAAGCTTAGTGCAAGGCAATATTTCCCAGAATACAGAATATTTACAATCATACACAGAAAGATGTCGACGACAACACACACACACACACACACACACACACACACACACACACACACACACACACACACACACACCAGGATTGTACGTGGATAAGTTTACGTCGTCAACCCTAAGCCTAACCCAGTCAGTGGGAAAGTTGGGACCATAATATACTAATTATGAATATCTGTGACGCCGCAGATTTGACCTCTTTCGGTGCATGGTAATGTTTCAGCGTGTATCTCCAGGGTAACCGGTCGATTCGACTAGGGTCAGTTTGACTAAGGTCATTTCGACTAAGTTGTTTCGTCTAGCGGTCGTTTCGACTAGCGTCAGTTCGACTAAGTCGTTTCGTCTAACGGTCGAGTCGTCTATAGGACGCATGAAATGCTGTAGGATGCGGGCCGCTTCATGACAGCTTGCCTCCTCGATCGCAACTTTCACTTCACCTTTCGTTATAAGGTGCATGTACAGTCCCAATCCCGCAACATCTGACCAAGACCTTCTCCATTAAGTGGGTCAGTGGCTGCGTAACTCAGGTGTTCAAGGCCACAACATCAGGTCTCCCCTGGCATCAGTTGAGCCTGGGAATCGCGGGCGCTTACGTAAGGGGAACGGCCACCATCGTTTCAGGGCTACACCCATTATGTGGAAGAGCAGTCTGTTTAGTACCGGAGACTAGCATTTGTTTTCATTCTGACCGATTGCTTAACGCGTTAATTAGCGCTTTTTACATGATAGAGTTAAATCGTTTATTAACATTCAAATCACTTCAATTTTGTTCCATTTCATGCGTCCTCTAGCATTTCATGCGTCCTATAGACGACTCGACCGTTAGACGAAACGACTTCGTCGAACTGACCCTAGTCGAAACGACCGTTAGACGAACTGACCTTAGTCGAACTGACCCTAGTCGAAACGACCGTTAGACGAACTGACCTTAGTCGAACTGACCCTAGTCGAAACGACCCTAGTCGAATCGACCGGGAGCCATCTCCAGAACAGAAACAAGGGAACTGCATGCTGATCATCCAGATTTGGGTCAATACTATCTTGACAAGAACTTTATCAAGCCATTATAAAAATTACTACTCATTTTATATATATACATATACTAAAACAATACCTGTTATTGGGTTATATAAGGCGCATCATATAATATTTAATTTTGTCTACGGTGACGTCACCAGCGGGCACAGTCCAGGTGGGGCTGGTGCCGAAGGGGCTGTAGCCGTCGCATCCTGTTCCGTACCAGCCAGCCTGCCCTCTCGCAGTTGCGCAGTTGTCTGGGTTCTCGTGGTCCGACGTGTGGAAACGCACGGTTCCCGTTCCGAACCCGTTGTTCGCTTCGAACCCTGGTTTGCTGCCAAAGCTGTCGTAGGTGAGAGCGTAGCCGTCCGCCTCTCCGCTGATCCGGAAGCCGTTGTAGTAGGCGCTGGCGGTGCTGTTGTAATGGTTATACTCGTGCAGCGCGTGTAGCTGATACGAAGTCTGTGACGTCATGTAAGCCAGGCAGTCAAGGCCGCTGAAGAACTCGATCTGACCGTTACAGTACTTGTCGAACAGCCCGAAGCCCGTCTTGTACTCGGCCCAGCCTCGGCTAAAATCAACGCAGGACGGTTCTCGCGAAAGGACGATCGTGAGGTTGTACAAGAACTCGCACATCACGTGGAAGGTTCGAGGGGCGCCCACCGGCTGAACGATGAATATGCCATCCTGAGGGGGACTGGCCGCGTACTCTACCGCTTCCTGACAGTCTGCAATAAATAAATGTGTATTCACATGCGTGTCACAGAAAATACTCACTTAAAATAAAAATAACACAAAGGCTTACAGCTACAAAGAAAAAGTAGAAAGCAAATATTCTCACAATCGAAAAGTTTAAACTGAAAACAATCTTAAGTATTTTACAATGGACAAAAAAGCTGCGTAGACATAATTTTTTGCTAATTGTCAAGTTCTTTAAAATTTCTTTTCTATTTCAAGTCGAATTCTGTGGATTTGCTGAATAAAACATTTGGTGGTGGTTTATAGTTCAAAGTTTACTTAAAAACTATTATTTTTTAAATTTTTTTACAATGGTCTTCGCGTTCAGTATTTTTGACAATCATCATCATCATTCCTTGTTACCCCTCGAGGAGCATAGGGCTTCAACAACACCTCACCAGCTGACCCGGTTTTGGGCAGCCCCCCTCAGTTGGGGCCATGTGGTTCTGGCATCCTTTGTCTCGCTGTCTACTGATCTTCTCCAAGTTTGTTTTGGCCTCCCAGCTCTCCTCTTCCCCAGAGGGCTCCAATCAAGTGCCTGCCTGGCAATGGTATCAGCTGGTTTGCGCAGGGCGTGTCCTATCCAGCCCCACTTGGGCTTTTTGATGTCTTGACTAGTAGCATTCTGGTTAGTTCTTTCCCACAGGCTGCTATTGGAGATTTTTTCAGGCCATCGTATTCCCAAAATATGGCGAAGGCATCGGTTGGTAAAGGTCTGGAGCTTGTTGTTGATGGTATTTGTCACTCTCCAGGTTTCAGAGCCATACAGTAAGACTGCCGTCACATTGGTGTTGAAGATGCGGGTCATACTGCGGAGGGATAATGCTCGGGAGTTCCAGGTGGGGCGCTGGCTGTTGAAAGCATGCCTGGCTTTGTTTATGCGGCTTCTGATGTCGTCATACGCCCCATCGTCCTTGCTGACGATGCTCCCCAGATATGTGAAGCGGTCTGTTTCTAGGATGTTCTCTCCTTGAAGATGGATTGGAAGTTCCTGCTTGCTGTTGATTTTTATCACATCACTTCGGTATTCTTTCTGTTGATTTTTAAGCCGGTCTTCTCTTCTTCCTCTGATAGCTTACTCAGTTTGGTTTGTGCATGCTGCTGCCGATGAGATAGGAGACTAATGTCATGTGCAAAGTCCAGGTCCTCTAGCTGTTTGGTGAAGGTCCACTGGATACCGGTGTTGTTGTCTTGGGTTGTCTTGCACATAGTCCAGTCTATGACCATCAGGAAGATTGTCGGCGATAATATGCAACCCTGTCTTACGCCAGTCTTATTTACGAAAGGTTCAGTGAGTTTGCCGTTATGGATAATTTGGCATGACGAGTCTTCGTACAATCCCTGGATAATGTACTGTCAAAGGCCTTCTCAAAATCCACAAAAGTTATAAAAAGGAAGGATTGCCATTCAATAGATTGCTCAATGATGATACGGAGGGTTGCAATGTGGTCAGTGCATGACTTATCCTGCCGAAGCTCTGCTTGTTCTGGTCTCAGTCTCTTGTCTAGTGCCTTCTTTGGTCTTTCTAGTAATATCCTTGTCAGGACTTTGCTGGGGATGGACAGCAGCATGATCCCCCGCCAGTTGTTGCACTGAGAGAGGTCTCCTTTCTTTGATAATTTGACCAGGTGGCCTAATTTCCAGTCTGTTTGGACTAGCTCTGTTCCCAGATCTTGCGTAGGAGGGGCTGTAAAATTGTTGCTGTTGTTTCTGGGTCTGCCTTTAGTGCTTCTGGGGGTATGCCGTCTGGGTCTGCTGCTTTGCCACTTTTCATGCTTTTGATAGCTTTGATGATTTCTGTCTTGGTGGGAGGGCTGGTGTTGACGTGAAGTTGTTCAGCTGCTGGTGGTATGTCATGTAAGGATGGTGGATGAGGTCGATTCAGCACATCTTCGAAGTGGTTTGACAATGGCAAGACTAATTTATTTCACAAAGTAAATAAGCTTGTGTACCTATGATATATCGGTCACACAGATCCCCAGCGTAGCCAGCCGCGCAAAGACACCGAGTACCATTCCGAGTACCTCCGTTCTGGCACTGACGGTCATTCTGTCAAACAAAGTAAAGAAAAGCTTCTGGACCTGGAAACAACCGCTTAGTTCTTTTAGTGACTTCTGTTAAATAGATCGACGTTTGAAGAAATAATATCGAAGTTCAAAATTATAAGGAGTGATGAAGATACGGCATGATGAACTGAAACAAGTGGAAAAGACAAAGAAATAAAATGAATGTAAGGTAGTAAAGAAGAGAAAGAAAAAAAGGAGAAAAAGTAAGGGATGAAGAAAGGAAAAACAAGAAGGAAGAAAAGAAGGAAGGATAGGCGGCAAAAGTAAGAAAGAATGGAGGGAAAAAAGAAAGAATAAAGAGAATGGGAGCAACAATGAAAAAAGGAAGTAAGGAGACGATGCAAGAACAAAAATAACGAAGACAGAAAAGGTAAAAAGAAAAAAAAAGAATGAAATAAAAAGAAAAAATGAAAAAAAGAGAAAAAAAAGAAAAAAGTAAAAGAAAAAGAAAAACAGAAAGAAAGTGAAATAAAAGAAAAAGAAAAAAATGAAGATATAAAAAAGTAAAGATAAAATAAGTTTTAAAAGACAAAGAAAGAAAGAAGGTATTGAAAAAAGAAACAAACAATGAAACAAAGACGGAATGTGTGTGAAATTATGGAGAAATAATATTTTTCTATTATTCCCTTTTTCTGTCCTATAGTGAAAAGAATATTTTTATTATGTACGCACTAATACATGTTATCATTCACATTTTCTGTGTCCTGCAGGCGGAACAATGCTTCTTATTATTTACACTCTGCGTCTCCTACAAGAAAAGGAAATATAAACCGACTATTCGTTACGGTTGCCAGCTTACCCTCTCCAAGTAAAAGCACTGTTCTTCTGAAGATCGAGTGTCCAGCTTCAGTCCTTGGCAGTCTTCACCGGCTACATCCAGGAACATGGTACACTCAGCACTCGTCACGACCCCGTCCTTCGCCGAAGGACAGACGTTGAGTGAGTTGCACTCGGGCTGCAGGCTGCAAGACGACGCGCACTTGAAGAAGGACACTTCCCAGGCTGTGGACAGAGTGGTGCCGTTGTGCACCTTACCATCCGGGCACCTGGAGAACATGGCGGACTGAACATAGGCGGCGGCGGCTGTAGACAGCCTAGCGTACCCGTAGCAGATGCACGTCAGCACCGGCAGTAAGGCGGAAGTAGCTGCTCTCATGATGCAGCCAGACACGTCCGCGCGCGCAGCGTTGAAAGATTTCCGGAACTATTCTCAGACTTTTTTTCCTTGCGAGAAATCGATCACCTTAATAGTTTATGTTGAGAACAACTACTCTTAACCATCATTTCACATTGCATGAATAATAACTTTAAAAAAACGAGGGCACTTTCTTCCCTTTTCAAATGACTTAAAAGACAACGGGATATCTCTAATATATGTATTGCTGTGCATAATCCAACAAAAAAGTGAAGGCAATTTAAATAAATCTATATGCATAGCTAATGTTTAATTTTTTTTATCCCACAACTGAAGGTGGACTCAAACACCCGTGATACGCCTGAGGTGTATGAGCATGCACATTTAGTAGGCATCACATGCACTTAAATCATTCACACACTCACTCTCACAACACAAATATGCGCATAAAGTGAAGGCAAACAAAGAGGAAATGGGTTCTTTATTAAATTTTCATGAATCATATGCTGTTGTGATCCTGTAACAAAGCATGTAGCACACTTTTGGATGCTCTTTTCAGAAGTATTGCACTGTCCCATTACAGTGTACTTCTTGCAAGCACAGCAATCAAAAGAGGAGAAAGTATTATTTGAAGCAAATCTAATCCCTAAAGTAATTTTCAAAAATAAAATCCAATGTCTCGTTTTCATGTTTTCAAAGTGTGTATATTTTTTTAAAATCCAGACCTATATTTCAGATGATCTTGCTAATATTTTGGGTAGGAACCACCATGTTCTTCATGGATATCCACAACATGGTTGTGGTTGAATGGAAACCCACTTGTCTCACACCAGCTGTTCTTTGCCCAAACCTTCTGGCGATGATGAAGAACACCACTACACATAATTCGATATGCTTTTGGACCATAATGACAAGCTAAAATTACTCTTAGGTCAACTAGCCTCAGTGATACTCTTAGCACCCCTGAAAAAGCAGAAAAGAGAAGTAAAAGGGTGAACAATCATTTTCTTTTATAATTTTCCCTCCTCCCACCCTTGCTGAAAATCCTCACGTGTGACACTTCTGTTAATTTCTCTTTTAGAAGAATCATACATGATGTACAATGACCTTAATATGATGTGACACTCACCATTGAACACAGTCCTTAATGTTATCTCTAATACACTGCACACAAGATTTAATATGATTTGTGCAGCTATGTGTTAATAGGCTCGTTATGTAAGAAGTATTCTTTCAACAATTTTTAGATTTCATAATTAAAAACAGAAGCAATCTTTACAAAGGCATAGATCAATAAAATGAGCTTTCATTGTATAAAAAAATAAATAAATAATGAATTTAAAATGTGGCAAATATCAGATTAACAACAGTGTGTTTTCTTTATACTTGCAGCTTAATGCATTTTTTTCACACCTTAGATACTGTATAGGTTTATAATTAACATGTTTGATATAATCACAATGTAATACTTTTGTTATGTGCGTGCAATCCTTTACAGGCTGTAATGTTGCCCATGATAGAATGAGGATTGCAGTTATTCATTTATTTTATTATTATTATTATTATTATTATTTACAATTTTAATTATCAAAAGTAGCACTCGTGACACTTACCTGTTTATGCTGTGATCGTTTGGCGACTGAAGATCGTTTGTCAGATTTTCCATTTCACGAAACTTGCTTATGCTGAAAAAGTGTAGGAACTGTATCCCAGAGAAAGTGAGACACAGAACGCAAGCCGCACTGTTTGCTCGTTAGTGTCCTAGTAAAGCATTAGCCAGTGTTTACTTTGAGCACAAGGTGTCCATGTTTCTAGGCTACCGAAGTTTTGTAGTTTAGTAGCTGAGTCTTCTCTTCCTTAAATTTACTCTCTTTTCAAGATTCTGTCATTTGGAAACTTACGAAAACTATTTGTAATCTCCCTTCACCCTCTTTTTTTCGGCAATCTAGTGGCAGCTCACTCCTTCGCTTCGTAAACAGTCCCGGTCATACGTCATAAGGTCACGTGACGGAGAACGAGACTGTGTAGTAGCAGACCAAAGAGTCCGGAGTAATTTCTTTTGTTAAACACTACATCTGACATAACCTTCAACTTTTTGCATATGAACAGACATGAAAACGGATGAGATTCAAAATGATCATACTCTTGATGATATTCTAAACAGTTTTATTTGGCCTTGAGAATCCCTTCAAATTACTACGCTGTGTTGCAATGTACTAAAAGACGTTAAATTACCTGGCACTTCGTTAGTTGCATTACTTACGTTCAGCAAGTTTAGCGAGGAGTCTTCAAAATGTTCTCGGCTGCAGTGTCAAGGACCATAGCCCCGCGTTTCCCATCTGCTCCAGCACCTGGCGAAAATGTCCGGAGCCAGCAGCAAGTCTTGTCTTTAAAACAAACTCGCTTTCTGGAAATCGATGCAAATCAAATTTGCTTCCTTTACCCACTGACACATGTCGTTTCCCACGTGCAATTTGTCTTTAGTTCGAGTACACAAAGCTGAGAGGAAGCGAGAGAGAGAGAGAGAGTGTGTGTGTGTGTGTGTGTGTGTGTTTGTGTGTGTGTGTGTGTGTTTGTGTGTGTTTTATAAATCAATGATCATACGAAAGGTACTAACTTCTTGGTTTGGTTAATTAACTGATTTATTGATTCCTTTATTGATTGCTTGATATGATGTTTTAAAGTTTTTCTCAGTATGACATGGAGAAAGAAGGAGAAAACAGGAATAAAAGAATTCGCTTACTCTTACAGGCCGTCTATAATGCACATGAAAATGAAAAGGATTCATTACAAACCATTACTATGGTGTCAAGCATTACAAAGCCTCTGCACTTGACGTTTAACTTTACTAGAGCCTGTAATTTATGTCTCCTTATCTAATGTCAGAAATCTGGTAAATTTCATCTTCCATAAATGACCGCCATCTGACACTTCATTAGAATTTTAATGTCAAGCCACCAAACGGCTGTGATCCGTGTAAGAATATATATAATTTAAGGGAGCTAATCTGAAATCACGACATCTTTCACTCAAGGCGAGAATAATTATATCATCATGCCAAAACAGCGACAAAAGAACGGAGCACGCATCTGTAAAATTAATAAAACATTTAAGCTAAGTATGCATTACGAAAGAAGACGAGGATGCTTCCACAGTTGGTAGTTAAATATTCTGCAAGAAACAGGAGGGACGAGTTTTTAATATTCACATTAAGCAGAGCAGAGACTGTTTTTACACCATCATGTAACTTCGGGGTCCCTGCCGAGACATTATACTTACAACCTTAACATCCATAAACATCGGTCATACAACTTTAACATCTCCTTTTAGATATGTACTTGTCATTTTGTTTTATTTTATTTTTACTTAGCTAAATCAGAAAATGTTTGTGCCATTAGGGGATATGTTTCACTATGTGAACAGAAGTGCATAAAACATGAAAAAAACTGATAAGGAAAAAAAAGTTACTTTAAAAAAAGCTTTATTCAGTACATGAGATTGAAGAAAATACGATCAATTAAATGCAATGTAAATTTTAGAGTCCAGAGGGAAGAAAAATTGAACAGAGAAAGCCTGACAATGTTAGGATGTCTGCTTATTTTCTTCGGGCAATTTATGGATTGGGTTGCGTGACCACAGTTTGAATTTTCCAAATCTCCAAAGTACATCGCAGTGTCCTAATCCTTGAGTACATTGCTCCTCCCGAAAGCCCTCATACATAAAGACAGATAATGATATTTGTTCAAGGGTCTCTCTGTCGCTCTCTTTTTATCTTCTAAATTTGCATTAGGTATGTAAAAAAAAAAACTGGTTTGATTTCTTTCAGTTCGTGTTTTCCTAAGAACGTCTGATCTTTATTGTCTTTATAGATTCTTCCCTCTGTACATGTGGTTGCTAAGGTAACTGTGTAAACATGCCGCAGTTTATAGTTACTTTCTGCTCCTACAGGTTCACAGCTAATCTTTGAAATGATCATTTTATTTCGTCGTTGATTTATCTTTTATTTCTCTTTCATTGAACAATCTGAAGCCATGTTAACCAATATTTTTCTTTCTTGACTTGTTCTGAGACAGAAACAGTCAGTGGTATCCCCAGAAACCTGGATAATTCCATTTTTTTCTAGAACTATTCGCATAAAGTGTATCTGCCACTATGTTTATAAACAAGATTCCCACACTCGTAGAACGTAAGCTGGTCTTCTTTGGCCACGTGACCCGGCACGACACCTTGTGACTGACTGACTGACTGACAAGTTCTTTTTAAGTGGTGTCTCGGATTTGAACTTCTGTGAATCGTAATACTGTAGCTGTGGGATGGAAAAAGTTTTGACTCAGAATTTATACTACTACTACTAATAATAATAATATATGGATGCTAGCTCAATGCTGACGAGACCGCAACGAACTGACTGTTAAACATATAATGGAACACGCAATTAAAATGTAACTATAGACATTACGTGCTACAGGTTAGTATTTTTTTAGATGGGAGGAAGTATCTTGAATGAAGTCAGCTCACTCATTTGAGAGAAAAACTGCATGTGTGTGTGTGTGTGTGTGTGTGTGTGTGTGTGTGTGTGTGTGTGTGTTGGTTTTTGCATGTATCTGGTCTGATCCGTAGGAAGGGGTAGGAAGGTTCACTTCAAGTGATAGGCGCACTATGGATGCGTTATGCAAGTTCCCGGCAGTTTATGAACTGTGTCGCATCGTCGAGTCCGTGACCGGGCTAAGGGTTAGGCTTGAAGCTGCACTCGTGCCCCGCGGTTAGTGCTAAAGTGGTGCACCTTCCCTAGGAACTAATATAATGCCTCACGTCGCCTCCGGCATGCGAACTGAATATTTAAATTATGAAAGTTCTTGGCGACCTCTAGCATATAGACATGATAAGAGTTATTCTTATTTTCATTTGTGTGTAGTGGGGTGGGTGGGTGCGCGTGTATTTTTATCAGTGTGTGTGTGTGTGATATTATGTGTACGTGTAACTGTTACTGGCACGTACCTTACATATTGTACTGCATTTTCTTAGCTATTTCAAAGCTCAACACAAGGAATGGCTGACCCTAGCGACCTGGAAAAAGATAGAGGAAAGGAAAGAGCTGAAGCAGAAGATCAGCCAGTAGCAAGACCAGCAGGAAAAAGATGAGCTCAGAGCAAAGTACTGGGAGATGAACCGAGAAGTGAAGAAGAGTGCAAATGGCGACAAGAGACAGTTCTCACACAGGATGACAGAAGAGGCAGAACAAGCATCTGGGGAAAATAGCATGAAAAGACTATACGAAACTACAAGAACTCTGTCAGGAAGGAAAAACATCAATGCATGCAGGCCAGTAAAGAATAAAAATGGCAACGTCATTACTGGGGATGCAGAACAAAGATCTCGCTGGGCAGAACATTTTAAAGAAATACTGAACTGGCCACCACCAGCAACAATTTTGGACATTGCCACAGCCACCGAGCAACTCCAGGTGAACACCAACCCAACAACCAAGGCAGAAATCATCAAAGCCATCAAGTCTCTGAAAACTGGTAAGGCGGCAGGCCCAGATGGCATTCCTGCAGAGGCGCTCAAGGCAGATCCAATAGCCGCAGCAGAGATGCTACACCCCCTGGTGCAGAAAATTTGGAAGCAGGAGCAAGTTCCAGCAGACTGGAAACTTGGCTATCTGGTAAAGCTACCCAAGAAAGGTGACCTGACCCAGTGCAGCAACTGGCGTGGGATTACTCTACTGTCTATTCCCAGCAAAGTGCTGACCAGAATCATCCTGGACAGACTGAAGAGTGCCCTAGACAAGAGACTGCGGCAAGAACAGGCAGGCTTTTGGCAGGGAAGATCATGCACAGACCATAATTTATCGCTACACTGCGAATCATTATTGAACAGTTCATCGAATAGCAGTCCCCACTCTACATGACATTTGTGGATTTTGAGAAGGCATTTGACTCCGTAGACAGAGAGACCATCTGGAAGTTGATGCAGCACTACGGATTTCCACCAAAGTTCATTGCCATCATCCAGCAGGTGTATGAGGACTCGACATGCCAGGAGATCAACAATGGGAAGCTGATGGACCCCTTTGCAGTGAGGACTGGAGTAAGGCAAAGTTGCATGCTCTCGCCGACAATCTTCCTGATCGTCATAGACTGGATTACGAGAAGAACAACCTCTAACAGCAACACAGGCATTCAATGGACCTTGCAACTTAAGGATCTCGACTTTGTAGACGACATCAGCTTGCTGTCCCACAAGCAACAACATGCATAGGCAAAACTCACTCGGCTCTCAGAAGAAGCAGCGACAACTGGCCTGACAATCAACATCAAGAAGACAGAGGTAATGCGGATCAACAACAAGCATGAACCCCCACTTCAACTACACCGGGAATGTATCACAGAGACTGACCGCTTCACCTACGTAGGCAGCATTGTCACCAAGGATGGAGGTGCAGATGAAGATGTAAGGAGCAGAATAAATAAAGCCAGGCATGCATTCCACATCCTGAGACCCATCTGGAATTCCAAGGCACTATCTCAGCAAACCAAGATCCGCATCTTTCATACGAACGTAAAATCTGTCCTTCTATATGGGTCTGAGACATGGCGTGTGACAAACACCATCACCAACAAGATTCAAACATTCATCAACAGATGTCTGCGCCACATTTTCAACATCAGATGGCCTGAGAAGATCTCCAATGCATACCTGTGGGAGAGAGCCAACCAAAAACCTGCCAGCCAAGACATCAAGAAGCGAAAGTGGGGCTGGATCGGTGACACCCTGCGAAAACCGGCCGAAAATCTAACACGACAAGCTCTGGACTGAAACCCACAGGAGAAACCCACAGGGTTGAGAGACCCAGACAGACGTGGAGAAGATCGGTCCACGGTGAGGCGGAGGCAGCTGGAATGACATGGGCCAAACTGGGGAGAGAGGCCCAGAACCGGGATCGCTGGCGTGGTGTAGTTGCGGCCCTTTACTCTACTGGGGCGAAAAGGAATAAGAAGATTTCAAAGCTCGTTCTTGAGCAGCATCTATTAATCTATTTATTTGCTTTTCAACGAGCCTTGCAGGACAGATTCATTAAGGATAAAAGTACTGGAATAAAATTAACCAGTCAACCAGAGTTAATGACAATAATAAAAATAATGAACCTTGAGTCAACCTCAAAACGATCGTCATATGGTCAACACAAACACAACACAAGCGCAAAATACACGCTGACATGCGGTCAGGCCTTGAACAATGTCAACCACCCAAAATGAGATAAATCAGTCACAATGTGTGTCAAATAAGTCGGTTTCGCTTTTTTGTGTGTTTCTGATCTTAAATTTCGTCCCCTATCTCCTTATCGATGCATTCTTTTACTGGCAAATTAACAATAAAAGAAATAAATCAGAGAGGGAGAGAGAGCGAGAGTGTGTGTGTGCGTGCGTGTGTGTGTGTGAGAGAGAGAGTGTGTGTGTGTGTGTGTGTGTGTGTGTGTGTGTGTGTGTGTGCGTTGGCTTCTGCATGTATCTGCCGGTAATGATCTGTTACACAATTCTGTGTTTTTAGAATAATAATAATAATAATAATAATAATAATAATAATTGTAATTATAACCAAAAAAAAAAGAATTAGAGAACTTGTATAACTCCGCTCAGTCAGGCTCCTAAAAAACGTAACAAAATCTCCCGACACTTTAAGAGATTGAAAAAATATCTCATGCATCTCCATCCCTTCCCTCCGCTACAGACACTTGCCCAATATCTAAGAAAAAAATCTTTATAGGCAAGACCTACATATGCACAGTAAGTACACAAAATCCTCATTGATAAGCCGTACACAGACACAGCCAGTACACAGTGTAAATGAGTTTCCACAGCCTGATGAGAGGGACAGAGAGTCGGAGAGAGAAAAACAAGACCGAGTCTATGTAAATATGCAAACACTAGTAGTTTTCTTTCTACAGAACGCGCTAATATCTTATCATTGCAGAGGTATGTGTTACGAATGAAATGTTTAGTGGGTCTAGGTCAGTCTAGCGAGCGCGTGAGCAAGTGTGAATGACGTGATCCTCGGTGAATGACGCAAGTCTGGATGAATGACGCAAGCTTTGAGGTCAAATGTTCGAGCAAGAGAGCGCATGCGTAACGTTTAGTGTGATCGTTGAAAGAGAGAGAGAAGGAGTAGGTTAGAGTATTGTAGGCGTGTGTCGCCGTTTAGTGTCACGGTTTTGGACGGGCGTGTGTCGCCACTGTAGTTATTTAGGTTTTGGGGTAGGCGTGTATTGTTGTTTAGTATTACTAGTTTGAAATCGAAGAATTATTTATTGTTTTGATAACGAAACCTTCTGTGTTCCCTTTGGAAGTTGACACTGTCAGATCTCTGAACTCAACGAGCTACTAACGGTCATTAATCAAGACCCCTTAGTTAACAGTATGACTCAATCAATGTTAAACCGATCGTGCGTTTCACTCACATTTCGAGTAGGTAAGCAACTTATATTAGCACAAAGTCAATGGCACAATCGCTGAGCAAGTCGATACACATACTCCCTGAGTGGCAATGCGTTTGTCTTCGATTTTTCAGTAGCAGCTGGTGTCGAACAACCAACAGCTGTCTGCTACACCGCCTTCCTTCAACCACCTCTGCCATCCCGCTATACTTCCTTCTACTGAGCTTCCTAGCCTTGTAACATATACCTACATATCAGTGGCGGAGGAAGACGTTCAGTTTTAGGGGGAGGGAGGGAAACTTGATGCTGACAGCGAAAGATGTTCACAATCTTGCCTCATCAGTATTTTTGTCCACTCCTGGTTATATGCCACTGCATATAGCTAAGCTTTTTCGAGGGGTCCTATACTTTTGTTTTGACATGCACTGGATAGTATGTCGCCGTTCATTTTCAGTGTTTTCAGTTTCTTTCGCATTCATTCATTCATCTTTTTTATAGATCGCACGTAGAGAGCGTGCTGTCCTGCTCGTTTATCTGTTTCTACAACAGCTTATCGGTGAAGGACAAGAGCAGCTTACATCGTGTGGTATCCACCTGCTCAAAAGTCATTGGGACAGCCCAGAGTACTCTTCAAACTCTATATAACAGGCAGACATTTCTGAAAGTGTCTGCAAGCCTCTGTGATGACAGGCATAACCTGTCGAGAGAGTTTGTCCAGCTTCCATCGGCCCACCGATTTTGTATACCTGCATGCAGGACCAACAGACTGCGGCTCTCATTCGTTGTTACGGCCGTGCGTCTCTTAAATGGTCCTGTGTGAATGAATAAAACATGTGGTGCATACGAATGTGTGTGTGTGTGTGTGTGTGTGTGTGTGTGTGTGTTGTGTGCACGGTTGTATGGTACGTGTGTTTTATGTGTGTATGTGTTTTGTGTGCGTGTGTTTTGTGTGTGTGTTTTGTGTGTGTGTGTGTGTGTGTTCTTTGTGTGTGTGTTTTGTGCGGGTGTATTTTGTGTGTGCGTGTGTATTGTGTGTGTTCTGTTTTTGTTTGTTTGTGTGTGTGTTGTGTTATATATATATATATAAGTCTTATCGAGCTGCCACTAAATTGCCCTCTGGGACAAATAAAGTCTTATCGCATATCTTATTTTTTTATCTTCTTTCTATCTTGCTCTCTATTTCCCCCTCTTCTCCGTCTCTCGCTCCCTCCTAGAATTTACGCGCTATGAAGTTATGAATCATAACCCTTACTGAATTAAAGTGCTTCGTGTTTTTCCCTGCCCTATAATCGTATGGAATATTTCTAGTTTTTGACACCTGGTGGGTTCGAAGGATATTTAGGGCACTTACCGATCTAGGCTGTTCTTAATCATTACAATCGTCAAAGCTGTGTGTTAAAAATAGAGTTAACCTTACTCTCACCTTCTCACCTCTCCCCCCCCCCCACACACATACACTGACCACAAGGTTAGCTGGCTACTGGACTGAACTAATTGTCAATGCATGCCAAAGATAGCAGTGATCACGTGACTCGGAGTCACGGTACACCACTCACACACGTCGTGTCTCCTACCAGACGCCGTTGCCCTACATTCAGGAGACACAAGTCACTGAAGTTTCGGTCTCCAACTTGACAACTACGCCGCAGAGCTGCAACAGGTAGGGAGGCTCTCATATATTTGTGTCCCAAGTCATTTTTCCAACACGTGTGCCCTTGTCAACTCTTCCAACTCAGAAGTTTACTTCTAAACTCTGATAAGTCAGCTGGATATTTGTAGCAATGGCGTAAACAAGGCGGCCCTTTGGCTGCTACACACTAGCTTTAGTGGGGATAAAGCAGGGCGAGTGACATTTCACAGGTGTTACCACGCGTGACTGGGACTTCTGCAAAGGTGTTTGCCAGTCACATGCTTTGTACTCCGCAAAGGAATTCAATCTTGACCTAACCGCACTCTTGCACGAACAACCACTCAACAGAATGTGGTAAATCTCAGCCTCTGACACACTGACCAACACAAACACCCAGGGAGAACAGGTTAAAAGGCAAAGGTCGTTGCCTGATCGTTTTAGTGGGGCGCCCCGGTGGTGTTCCTGTTCCCAACAGTGGAGTTGACCGTGGAAGAAAAAGAAAAAAGAGTGCGCTGCGCTACACGGGGATCGAACCAGCAAGCACTCTTGTTCATGAGCCGTGGCATTGCGTGCTCGTGTCCGGGCGTGCGTGCGCGCGCGCACGCGTTGGTGCGATCTAAATGACAGACAGGTTTTGCTAGGCTTTACATTTTGAGCCCTACATGTTAGACTTTCACGCCATCCTCTCAGGTCATTGGTCGAGTCGACTATTAACCAGTTCGACCACTGGGCTCAGTCGATTTGACCACTAAGTACAAAAGTTACTATTCAGTGTAATGCCACATCCGTTGCTTGTAAGCAAAACGAAACTTTTTTTTTCAATACAAATTAGTCACGTGATATTGGTAGGTCCGTCGACATTGTTATCAAATGGAAAATTGACAGTTATTAAAGTAATTACGTGGATGGCTACTTGTGTATGAGCGAGAGGAATTTTATTCCTTGCTTAGTTTAATTGATGCAGTAGCAGAGCAATCATCATGGCACAGCCTTATGGTTTGTGGCCTCAAGGCAGGCCTATTTAGTATACCTGAGTGGTTTGAAAAAATACACGGCATATCTCAAACAGTCAATCAATCCTCTTCGTGCTAGTTGCACATAAGGCCTCAACCAGAGCCCGCCACTGATGTCGATCGGCTGAAACCCGCTCCAGGCGACCCCATGTCCAGCCCTTTCCTTTCGTCTCCCTTTCCACTGTTCTTCTCCAGGTTTCCTTTGGGCGGCCTCGTTTTCTTCGGCCGTCTGGAGTCCATCGTAGGGCGATTCTGGAGAGGTCTGCTGTCTGCTGGCGACACGGCATATCTGACTAAGTCAAATTAGCCGCACATGGGGTTTGTGGAGACTTGCTTAGGTTGATTAGAAGCTATTTTACTGTGATATGTGAAGATATGCTTAAGGTTACTTTCTGACCGTGTGTCGTGCAAACTTTACAAGAATCGAAGGCATATAGCGCTGCTTGCAAATAAAAGCGATACTTAAATATCTTGTTTTGCAAAAAATACTTTTTCAAAGCAACGTCTCCATCCACACACACACACACACACACACACACACACACACACACACACACACACACACACACACACACACACACACACAGAGCGAAAGATGAACGAGAGAGGGAGAGCAACGTTCACGTGCGCATGTCTACCAAGAACGATAACGGAGAATACATAAGAATCCACTTCAATGATGTATAGGTGATGGGGTCGAATCGACTATGGTCTGTGGTCGAGTCGGAAAATGGCTGCACCGACCAGCAACCCCCATCCCAATCCCCTTGAACGCATGAGATGTCACATACAGGCAAAGAGATAAACTTATTAAACGGTTAAACGCGGTGAACGTAGGTCAACAACGCCGCGCAGAGCGTTAAGAGAACAATAATTATGTAAGTGATGGTTATCGTCCTCTTGAGATAAGCTACCCGTTGTTGTCTGAGCGAGATATGGTGTCGCCAGGTGGCGCGTTGTGCTCAACACCTCTCTCTGTTGCCTTTTGTGTTGGAGTGTAGAAGCGGGTGGACGGTCATCGTGTTCAGACATCCTACTCATTTTTCACCTCCACCCCACCCCCTCCCTCACACAGACTGTCACGTGGTCTCAACATCGCTGAGCATTGTTTCCAGGAGGAGGAGTAGGGGTAGGTCTCGTCAAGTTTATCGCCAACAACAGCCGACTCAGGCCGTTGCTTGCGATTAATTTTGCATTGTTTCCCGTTTTCTCCCGTAACAGGCGAAGATTGTATATATATATATAGATAGATATTTGAGCGCAGTGGTCATTTGCTATCGTGCCATAAACAGGAGCTTCCGTTGCGAGGGACAAGTGTCTGTTTAAAAGTAATGTTATTGCTGACTTCTCACCTGTATCATACGTCTTGGTGCTGTTCGCTATCAACAGTTACAAATTATACGAGCTCCACGTTATTCAGAGTTTTGTTCACAATTTTCGATGGTTTTTTTTTTCTTTTTACTTAACGTGTATACCTATGTACAATAATGATGATGATGATGATGATGATGATGATGATGATGATGATGATGATGATGATGATGATGATGATGATGATGATGATTTGTTTAATAGCCATGAAGCTTATCCTGTTTCTGCTCTTCACCACGGTTGTGGCCAAAGAATTCGTGGCCAGAATGGAGCAGCCTGCCAAGTCACAAGAGCGCCTGTTGTTCGACTTCTTAATGAAAGGACGCGACGGAGCAAAGGCAAGAAAATAAGTATTGTATCTGCTGAGTTACACTAATGTGTGTGTGTGTGTGTGTGTGTGTGTGTGTGTGTGTGTGTGTGTGTGTGTGTGTGTGAGTGAAAATTTACTTTTGCACAAAAATATATATATATAAGTCGGCTCAGATGGTGTTTAAACATAAATTGTCTAGCCGAAACTGCCAATAATCTCTACTAACAATTCTTATCATTGTTTTTACATCTTTCACCTCTGTATGTCAGGCACCGGGACTTGTTGCGCATGACACGGCTGTCTAACGTCATCCAGAACGGTTAACGCAGAATTTAAAAAACACGTTTACCCATTAGGTTAGTCTGCCCAGTCTTGGGTAAGACGAACCGGGTGGCAGGAAAATAAGTTCATTTTCTGCTAAGCATATTTAAGTAAAGGACATTTTTTTGCAAAGGCTATATTCCCTGACCTACAGGCTGTTATTATTGACCTCAATATTACCATAAACCAGCTCGTGCCGCGTGCTGTAACTGTAACAAAACGAAAAGAGTTTCTCAAATATTGACATTAAATATTTCCGTTGCAATTCCTAATCATCGACTAATGGCTTCCGGCAATGATTTTCCCTCTGCCAACCCAGAGGGTTTCCTGCAGAACAGCCTTATGCTTGGCAGTTGCTATAGTTACCGCATTCTCATTCTCTCTCTCTCTCTGTCTCTTTCACACACACACACACACACACACACACACACACACACACACACACACACACACACACACACACACACACACACGCATCCGCTATAATAATAATAATAATACAATTTGGTGTTGTGGGGAAGAGGTGATAGTTTCATAGGGGGCGCAAGAGATTCAGGAACTTCCATGGACTTCTAAATGAGGACAAGCTGTCCTCCAAGTACCCCGTAGTGGCACATTACCCAAGCATCGTTTGCGCATATATTTCAAGGGTGCTTCAGAGAGACGGGCATTGCCCTTTAGTTCTGTTATCTTTCATTCTCTTCTTGATGTGTTTAACCGTGTTCATATTTTCTGTTCATAAATGGTATTTATCCTCATTTGAAACAGAAACCAAGTCGTCTGGAAGATTTTGAGATCACGAACTGCGGCGATCCGGCCACGGAGCTTTTCTTGATTAATCAGCTCAACATTTCTCCAGACCCTATCCCTTCTGCAGGGGCCATAACCGTCAATTTTGAAGGCAGTACCAGAAAGGAAATCGCCTCCCCTCTTAAGGTCAGGAAAATGATTTCTTTGGCCTTACAACGGATATGTTCAGAAAAAAAGGAAGTTAAAAATGGGTTGAAATATGGCCAAGAAACCTCGAGAAAAGCCAGACTAAAGCACAATTTTCTCTTGTTGAAAGTATAAAGTGTTTCCACCTGTTCGCTCGGGATCAATTGTGTGGGAGGTCAAATCCCGTCTCGGGAACACTTTGATTTTCTCTGCACGTGTTTACAGGGGCCTACCGGCCTATTACCTATCCGTAGCTGCTGACTTGGTGTAAACTGCCACCCATTTATCATTTGCTCAGTCACAACCGGCTTTTACTGATATCTACACTTTCAGATCTCGAAGTCATTCTTTTATGTATTAATTCCTATAGGTCCATACAAATTTTAGACCCACCTTTTCTCATTCATTTTCTCTCTCTCTGTGTGCATGCGTGCGTGCGTGCATGTGTGTGTATGTATGTGTGTGTGTTTTGTATGTGTTGTGTTGTGTGGTTGTTGCTGTGGTTGTGTGTGTGTCTGATGTGTTGTATGAATATGCATGTTGTCTTGTGTGGTTGTTGTGTGTGTGTGCTGTGTGCGTGTGTGTGTGTTTGTGTGTGTGTGTGTGTGTGTGTGTGTGTGTGTGTGTGTGTGTGTGTGTGTGTGTGTGCTGAAATAACTGCCTAGCTCTGCCTACATGCTTACCCTTATCATATTTCTCTATTTCCATACTTTGAAATTCTAGACAAGCTTCAAGCATTCGGGAGCCGGCAGAGCTTCATCCGATCAAAGACAGTAAATATTTAGTATCTTTAATTCGATCTCAAACATTTCTGGCTAAACAGCGTGCACATCAATGCAAGCGTACTTTCATCAGCAAATAAAATCGATGAAAACATTGTACTGTAATTTCGCCTTCATCCATTACACTACACAGCAGGTCACAGAGCGGTTACCAGTCGCCCGGAACAAGAGTTTGTTCAAGCTTGGCTGCCTCAACGGATTGTTGTATTTGCAAAAATTGCACAAACAAATAAACCAACCAACCTATTACTCCTCGTGTCTTTGATCAATAATCGAATATAAACGAGAATGGCTAAACAGGCTACAAAAAAATCGAATTAAAAACGATATATTTCATGTTTCTTAAAGTAAGGGAAATCGAACCAAAAAGAAAAATGTCAAAAAAATGGAATTATAAGAAAGAACACGCTGGGTATTATGTGAAGAAATAAAAAAACAAACCTTTGCTCCCAGGACAAAACATTTTAGTGTCTATAATTTTTATTTTTGGTGTGGGAAGAGGGTTGCAATGAAGGTCTTGGGGTTTTGGGGATTTGAAGTTCCGGACCAGATACTTCCTTTACAATTTTTTTGTACCTGATGTATATACGTACGTATCATAAGAATGATGATAATTACAGGCAGAGTTGACACTAAAAAAGAGTGTGTTTAATATCTGGATCACCGTCCCCTGCATCGAAGGCCTCGGATCCTGCACCTACGACGACTTCTGCCAGTTATTGGCCAAGATCCAGACCTGTCCGCAACCCTTCATAGAGCACAAGGTGCCCTGTCACTGCCCCATGCCTGTGGTAAGTGCAGCACCCGTTGCCTTGATCTTAAATGTCAACTGGGATGCAATTGTCTTTTCTTATTCCTAATTCTATTTAGTGTGTTTTGTGTATATGTGTGTGTTGTGTTGTGCTGTGTGTGTGTGTGTTGTGTGCGTGTGTTTTGTGTGTGTGTGTGTGTTAAATTGTATCGAGCTGCTACCCAATTGCCCTCTGGGACAAATAAAGTATCTTATCTAATTGCCTCCCTTGCATACTTACCTCCCTACAATCCGCAAATGAACACAGGAAACGAAAATATCTGTACCTATTTATAACAGCCTACTTACCTCCCTCATGCATGCAAACTTACCTGCAGATATGCATATCTGCGCACCTGCCTACAATATACAAACTCCTACCAAAAAAATTAAATGGCCAGAACATTTCGATTGATTTTTTCAGGACAGCATTATTGTAAGTGATTCTGTCCAATTGTTTCTTCAGGGAAACTACTCGCTACCCGGGGTATCCATGAACGTCAACCTGGGCTCCCTGCCCTCTGGCGGCTACGATGCGAAGGTTGATTTGACCTCGGCGGCAGGAAGTGTCGGCTGCTACGAAATCAAGTTTTCTCTTGCTTGATTTGAAATTTTGTTTTATCAGCCATATGATGTGATGTTATGTGTGAAGAGTTCTTTCGATTTTTTTAAACAATTTATTGTCATGCTTGAATGTGCGCTGGGGCAGCCACTAGCTGTTCTTTTGATCTAGCAACGAATAGTATTATTTAAAAAAACAGACAATCCACGCCTTAAGACTTTGTAAACATTTCATTTTCATTGTTGCTCTAGTTTCTCCGTCTGTTCCTGCACAACCACTCATCACGACCCTGTCGCGTTCCTGGTTTCAATGACTCAATGACTCATGTCTCTATAAAAAAAATTTAAAGTTAATCACTTGCAGGTTTTTTTTTTTTTTTTTAACCGAGTGATAAAAGTTACATAAAAATGTAAACGAACTTGTACTCTGTGTGTGAGAGAGAAAGAAAGAGAGAGAGTGCGTTTTGGGGAGGAGTAAAGCCTTGCCTAAACAAATAAAAATAATGATGATAATAATAATAATATAAAAAGAGTATTAGATTGTCACATTTCTAACTCAGACAAACAAGAACGACTACCGTGCCAAGTCCCACAACTCAGATAAATAAACAAGAACGACTACCGTGCCAAGTCCCACAACTCGTGTCAACACAAAGCTCACACTGTTGCGTGGATTGACAGCACACATCCATCCCCTCCTCCCTCCGTCTGTCTAAAGATTTGTTGTTGTTTTGGATTATTTGTGTATGTGTATCTTTGTTTTTCGCTCATTTCTGCGCAGTACGTTTGTGAATAAACCAGCGGAGAAAAATCTGCTGACTTGGATAATAACTGATAGACAGATTTGGATGATGTTGGACTGATCACTTTCTTTGGCCTTAGTTCGTGTTGCGGAACATTGTCCGGCGTTTTGCTCTTCTAATACTTGTAATAGAAACGACGAATATGGCGATGGCTGCACGAAGAGAACTGTTGCATGGGTGCTAGACCTGTCTTTAGGCTATATGTGTTCGTGCGTGGTGTGTGTGTGTTAAGTGTGTGTGAGCGCGCGCGTGGAGTGTGTGTGTGTGTGTGTGGCTGGAGGAGCGTAGGTTTTTCCTAAAAAGGGAGAGTACTCGCTTGTCAGACCATGGTGCGCCACACTTGCATGTAAGAATTTTTATTTATTATTATTTGCTTATTTACATCATCTACTGCGGCTTATTTTTTACTTACATTTTTTCGTGATCATATGTCTTGCAGCTGATGTCCTCTTTTCGTCGCTTACATTCTTCCCAGTAATTTCAGATAGAATGCACTGCACTATAAATAATTGTATTCGGTCTCACGGGTATTGCAATCGTGTAATTATTTAACTGAGCTTTGCGTGTGAGGAAAGCAATGAGGGAGACGGGTGGGATGGAGTGGAGACAGCCAGAGGTAGGCGGGAAAGGTCATGGACAAAAGTTTACTGTGGTTCTTCCAGGTTTGTTCACCCTTCTAACCCGACATACCCGTAGAAGTTCAATGGGTTCAGAGTAAAGATGGATTATAAAGATGATGAAGATGAACTGAAAGGAACAACAGGAGATAGTGCGATCAGAGGAAAGAAGCAGGAAAAGTATTTTTTTTATTTTTTTTTTACTTGTAATTTTGTTTTCTGCACTTGCACTCTCTTTCTCTATCGCTCACACACACACACACACACACACACACACACACACACACACACATCAAAGAGTAACACAATTTAAAAAGTTCATTTCAACTTTAATGTCGCCGGATGAAGAACTACATTTCATTTATTTGTACAGTAAAAATGGTAGATTTGAAAGGCGGTGATATACCAAAAATATATATCACATTTGTATTTTTAGACATGTTGCAACAAATGGCAGTTTGGTGTTGTTGCCTTAATGCCTCGCGGGTGAGAAGAATTTTTTTTTCTGCGACATGTTCAACCTGAGATGTACATCGCCCCACAATCTTATGCTTACAAAGAGAACTTCGTCCTGAAAGACTGTTACAACGACCGTGATTGGCTGGCAACCAGCAGCAAGACCCCGCCCCTTTCTTCGAAACCTCGCTCAATCGTTAACTACAGTGTTCGTTGGAGATTGAGACTTTTTGTTCTTTCTTCCTTTTACTCTCTCTGCTCGTCCGTTTTTTAAGACTTCGTTCAAACCAGACAGACTTTAAAACAAAAAAAAAACCAAAAGATAAAATTCTCTCAAATGCACGTTGGAAGAGGGTTCGTGGTTTGGTTAGAAAAAAATTTTCTTTGAGCCACGCCGATTTATTCTTTGTTGTTCGCTGTCAACGTCGCCCAGTCTTCCGAGTTCCGCGAGAGCATGAGCAACAAAAGAAGAACTAAAAGGCAGGGCCGGTGTGAAGATCGAAAAAGAGAGAGAGACCTAAGCAGATTGTAAAAAATCGAGCTAGGAAGAGTGTCCCGAAATTTAGAAGCACTTGCGGTGAACGATGGAGGGGCCAGATTCGTCGTATTCCTGCTTGGAGATCCACATCTGCTGGAAGGTGGACAGGGAGGCCAGGATGGAGCCACCGATCCAGACGGAGTATTTGCGCTCGGGGGGAGCAATGATCTTGATCTTCATGGTGCTGGGGGCCAGGGAGGTGATCTCCTTCTGCATCCTATCGGCGATACCAGGGAACATGGTGGTGCCGCCAGACAGCACGGTGTTGGCGTACAGGTCCTTACGGATGTCGACGTCGCACTTCATGATGGAGTTGTAGGTGGTTTCGTGGATACCGGCCGACTCCATACCCAGGAAGGAAGGCTGGAAGAGGGACTCAGGGCACCTGAAGCGCTCGTTGCCGATGGTGATGACCTGACCGTCGGGCAGCTCGTAGCTCTTCTCCAGGGAGGAGGAGGAGGCAGCGGTGGCCATCTCCTGCTCGAAGTCGAGGGCGACGTAGCAGAGCTTCTCCTTGATGTCGCGCACAATCTCACGCTCAGCCGTAGTGGTGAAGCTGTAGCCTCGCTCGGTCAGGATCTTCATCAGGTAGTCAGTGAGGTCACGGCCGGCCAAGTCAAGACGCAGGATAGCGTGGGGCAGGGCGTAACCTTCGTAGATGGGCACGGTGTGGGTGACACCATCTCCGGAGTCGAGCACGATACCTGTGGTACGACCGGAAGCGTACAGGGACAGCACGGCCTGGATGGCGACGTACATGGCGGGGGCGTTGAAGGTCTCGAACATGATCTGGGTCATCTTCTCGCGGTTAGCTTTGGGGTTGAGGGGGGCCTCGGTCAGGAGGACGGGGTGCTCCTCGGGGGCAACACGCAGCTCGTTGTAGAAGGTGTGGTGCCAGATCTTCTCCATATCGTCCCAGTTGGTGACGATGCCGTGTTCGATGGGGTACTTCAGGGTCAGGATACCACGTTTGCTTTGGGCCTCATCTCCGACGTAGCTGTCTTTCTGACCCATACCAACCATTACACCCTGGAGAAGACACAGACATACGTATGTGTATATTTAACTGCAGCCGCCACATAGAACCGTGGAAACACGCATACCTACAATTGTATATACGTGTATATTGACCGTGCAGCACAAGTCTGCATTCTCAGACACACATATTTTTCCACATCTTTCTGTCTTTACGATCTGGACGGTAACATAGTGGTTTCTCAATTGCTTATTTTAAGTTCAAAAAGTGGTCTGGTTGCGCACATTGAGAATAAGTGATTACGCCGAGGATGGACGGTGTAATCACAAGGATAATCGCTCTTCAGATTGACAGAGTAGGAGGGACGAGATTTGGGCTCTAATGGACAATATTTGTTTAATACTGTTTTGTAAGGCATAACGTCAGAGTGTATGCTACCCCATGAACATTCGATTTTTTTTTCTTCAGACGATTAACTTCACGTACGACAACCGCACCAAGCGAGGTATACGTGTGTTTCATAAAAAGGACAGTGATCTGTCTGTAATATTACTCTAAAGTCGATAATATTTCGTAGCGAGCTATAATAGGTTCTTCATATTACACTTTACGATCACCGCTTTAAGTCTGATAATCGCCAAATATTCTGATTTATTACTTTTATTTTATTTAAGCCCATACTGTCCATCACGCAGGCAGACGGGGGAAAAAAAGATGAAATTTAATAATCTCGAAATTTAAGAAATTCTCGAACCAAAAGGAAAGTTCGTGAAAGTCAGGAAGTAAAGTGCAATATTTTTTTTATCAGGCTTTCAACGCGAAGACACATTTTCTTTGTGCAGCAGTCATACAGACGGCGTGGGAGCAGAGGAATCTTTCGACGATAAAGTCCCCAGATTCCTGCACACAAATTTCAATCTCCCGTCCCACCAACAGGAAACCGACAAGGAGGGGCTGGAGGCAGCGAGCTAGGGAAGGTGGGGATGGTGGGGGAGGGTTGGGGAGGATGAGGAGGGGTTGGCGCCAAGTCTTCATCACCGTCCCCCCCTCCCTCCACCTCGCTCCCCTACCGACGCTTAGATGGCACGATGTGTGACGTCAGCCGCGTGCCGGCGTCTAGCGTAAGATGCCCATATAAGGCTACGGGGCACAGAGAGCGGCCAGGGCAGGGAATGTTTGCCAAAAATACGAATCCCTTCCCAGCTGCCCTAAATCTGCGAACAGATTGCACGAGGTTTGGAAAGCGCACGCTCGTACAATTTTTCTTTTAGAGTCTGTCACTGAACAGGGAACTGCGTGCAACGTTTACATGCCCCTTCTTTTACCAGTCAAAGTGCTACCGGTATTCCTTAGTTTTACTCAAAACCAATTTTTAAAAAAAACTCCCAAAAGTGTCTGTAACAGGCTTAGCAATGTATCTCCTCAAAATTTTATAGCTTCCTTTTCACACACCGTTTGATTGTAGCTATCTCTCATTTCGAAGATTTCTCGGCAGTTAATCTTTACCTCCCCTAGACTAGGGCCGGTGCCAGGAATGCTCTTGGCATGCGTTTCTGCTGCCTCAGCGCTGACTTATCAAAAGAGGAGAGATGTGTAGTGGGAGAATTCTAGAACTACTAGATTTGCAATACTCCGCAGCTTGAAATAACGATGATTTAGCTGTTGCCTCTATCTGTTAATAATTCTATGGCAAAACTTTGGCGATAACAAATTAAGAAAAAGAACAGAAATGAAGGGTCTTCATAAGAAGCAGACAGTTTGATGAATAAAATAATCTAATTTAGCCTGTTTAATGGGAAAGTTTAACTGACATCCTGTTTCGACTAGGAGCCACGCTGTTGAGGACCTTTCACCCTCTGTTACAAGAAAATACTCATAAAATAGAAAAAAATCTCTCTTTAATTAGCTTGCTTTAGCAATGAATAAATATCTTATTTTCCCAAGAAAGGCACATGTTCAGTGACCAGAAAATTAACCTTCGATTTTGCAAATGCTTGAGCTTAGATTTTTTTAGCTTTTGTAAAAGGGGCAAAATAATTAAGAGTTAATTTCGAATACAAATCTGCAAAGCTCTCAACTGTAGTGAAAAGCAACAGATATGCTTTTATTACTGCATGTTCCCAGACCGTATTCTATAATATTCCTCAACAATATTCCTCAACTCCTTCCTTAAAAACAAACTCATACGACCAAAAAGCTCCAAACCGAAATATATTATGAAATAGTAGTAATATCATTTAGTGACATATTTCTATAAACGAAGAGCTTATTCAATTAAGTGTCATTCACTAATTGGAAAAAAATTAACATTGCTTTTTTAAAATCCGAAAATACAGGGGAAAATGTTAAAGAGGGGAAAAAATTAATCAGTATTCAATAAATAAAGACGAACCTGGTGACGGGGTCGTCCCACAATAGAGGGGAACACAGCCCTGGGGGCATCGTCTCCGGCAAAGCCGGCCTTGCACATGCCGGAGCCATTGTCCACGACCAGAGCGGCAACCTCGTCGTCACACATGTTTGTTGAGGGTTGGAGTTAGTCCGAGCGTACTGCACGAGGGCTGGTATGGGCTGCGCTTTCGCGTCTGCTTGCTACGACAGAGTGACGGCAGAAGCAGAATGGCCGGCAGCTTTTATTTCCCCTTCTTGCTAAAGTTTCTCGGAATCTTTCCCCGAAACCTTGGTACCGGTTTTCCAAATATGGAGAGCGCCTGTCGGCGTATATGGGCAAAGCTGCGGTGGGGGCAGAGTGAGCGAGAGACAAGGGAAGCTGTGAAGAAGCACAAGATAGAGAGAGAGGGAGGGAGGTGGTGGGGTGGGAGTGGGAAGGGAGAGAAAGAGAGAGAGAAAAACGATGAGAAAAGCGCAAAACCCCGTCTTTACGTCTGTTTCTGCGCGCTGATTCGTGGCGGGGACGGTCGCGAGCTATTTTCGCCATCAGAAGTCCCAGCACGAGAGGTCTCCTGATCCCATGATTCTCTTCGGAGGACGAAGGCAAGAAGCAATGGCCAAAAATAACGATATAGGGCGAGCGCGTACGAGCCTGCAAGCTTCCCTACCGGATTGTGTCGGTGCGTGTGTGCTTGTGCGCATGTGTATGTGCATTGCACGAGAGTGTGTGTGTGAGAGTGATTAAATGAGCGAGCAAACGAGAGAGAGAGAGTTTCATGCTCAAAAATTGACTGGAGGTGAAAGGAGGAGGGAGGGGGGCTGGCTGGGGCCAGATATGGTTCTGCTGTAATTCTTCTGAGTTCCAATCTCTGTGTGTCACGTAGTCCGACTACGCTGGCGAGGCCGATTCTCATTTTAGCATTGTTGAAGCTGTTTGTCTGCCCTTCCTCCCTCTCTCCCTGCTTCTCATTCTTTCTTTCCTTCCTTCTTTCCTCCCACATGCCACTCTCCCCCTCTCTCTTTCTTTCACATACACAAACCCACACTCTCACACAACACACTTCGGACGCACGCACGCATATATACACTTCTAGTATCCATTCTGCCCGTCTCTTTTCTACCATACTTTTCATTCTCTACCTTGTCTCTCTCCCCCCCCCCTCATCCTTCTTCATTCTACTACTTCTCTCATTTTCCCATCCTCTGCCCTGCCCAGAATTGCTGATGTTTGGACAAGATAGTTTAAAAGATTTTCAAGACAGTAGCAAGCCACAGCAACATCAGGAATTACTAATGGCTTCCTCCTCGTCTGCCTCGTGGGTGACAAAAGTATATAGGCGTTACAACAAGTTGTCACAACGCAATTTCTACTCCACACTCTTCTCCAAGATATTCTGCTGTTTGTGCGGACATTAGAGATTGACAATGCGCTAGTTGACAATCGCACTCTTTCTCATATTTCTCGTTCTCATGGTCTCAGTACGTAATATTTTCTTTACTAGGGGAGAGCAGCGAAAAAATACTACGAGTAGTTTTTCTTTAAAAATAAAATAAGGGAGTGTGGAATATAAAGATTAGTATAAAAAAAAACAATAATAAATATCGCTGAAAATTTTGGCGCCACGGCTTTGCATGTGTGATGACGCCTGCGAGTTGCTACGTCGCGAAAAGCCACGTGATCAAGCTAGGATACCCCAGCTCACTGTGGTCCGTATTCATGAAGCAGGGGTAAGACGTTATCCATGGGCTAAATGCAGAAATCAAGGATAAACTTCTTGTTACAATGCACTGTCAAAACCCCGTGGATATTATTTATGTTACTTTACCCCCAGGCCATCTTTTCCACTGATTTATAACTACGGTTTAGGGGAAAAGCAGTATCTGCGAAGTCTGGTCGCCGCTTTATAACTACTGAGACAAGATTCTTGCTGCTGATTTACCTGGACGACGACGTACCTTCGCTTCATGAATACGGCCACAGAACGTTTACGGCTCATTGCACAGTTAAATAATAAGGTCATAGCTTTCTAGATTACTTCTTAGTTTACTCACACAGTTTGGGAAAATCCTTAGTTTAATTTGCAGTGAAGTGTGTGTGTGTGTGTGTGTGTGTGTGTGTGTGTGTGTGTGTGTGAGAGTGTCCATATGGTATATCTGTCTACCTGTTTGTTGTTGCTGCAATAAGGATAAGGGGGAGTGGGGGCGGAGATATGGAGAAGCATGTGAGGAAAAAAGATAATCTGATACAAGAAATAAAAATACATAAGACAGCAGCAAACAAACAAAAAATTGAGTCTTAAAATATTAAAAGACACACCGAAATAATAATAATAATATAAAAACAACGTTGGATTGTATAGCGCCTTATCCTGGCCTGTGGACAGCTCGAGGCGCTTCACAATTGACATTCACAAGATGATGTGACCACAAAATGTCAGTGTTTAGCGGACCGTGTCCTCCACGTCCACAGCCTCCACACACAGCACGAACGCAGCCCGACTATCAAGCATATCACACAAGCCGGAATACACTCCATAGCAAATGCAACAAATCCCACAGACGACACAAGTCTCACTGGAACGACAACTGAGCCCCAGAAGTTTACCGGTGAATAATGGTCAAGCGTACATGAACTCCCCACAACTGCTCCAATCATATCGACAGACAAGCACGCAGGCAAACAGACCGACACTGACCGTCGAAGGTCACGTGACAGTAAGCTAACTACACATTCTGCGCATGCGTCACGTTCTTACAGTTCATGCGTCTCTTCCGATTTCCAAATACCTGTGGATGTGGCGTAGGAACAGGGGGGTGGGCAAGGGGGGCAGCCGCCCCCCAAAAAAAGATGCTGGGAAGGCAAGAACGTGAACGTTATTCATTGTCATCATGGAGCTTGCCCCCTCCCCCCCCTCAAAGCCGAGCATCTTCCTACGCCATTATTGCCTGTCAGCAATTGGCAAAAACACAGACGAAAAACAACTGCCCAAGATTCTTTGATACGAACACCAAAAGAAGGCAAAACATTCTCGTAGTTTCTGGTCAAGGTTTGGACTAAAATAGCATTTTGTGTGTGTGTGTGTGTGTGTGTGTGTGTGTCTGTGCGTGTGTGTGTGTGTGTGTCTGTGCGTGTGTGTGTGTGTGTGTGTCTGTGCGTGTGTGTGTGTGTGTGTGTGTTTCCCTTGTTTATATACCCAAAGTGGTTCTCCTGCGATTAATGGTTAGTAACGACTATATATCACATTTAAGTTAGTTTTGTTTATAATTTATTTGTACATTGGTGTGTTTGTTCTCACTTTTCTACTTAACAAATGCTCCTGACATAAGCATAACATGAAGGATACCTATCCCCTAAAAATGATGATGATGATGATGATGATGATGATGATGATGATGATGATGATGATGATGATGATGATGATGATGATGATGAAGAAGAAGACTCCTACAGTCCCAGAATTATCGTTACGACGAAATATTCCTAAATTAACCCACAATAATTTGCGAGGAAATTCGCCTCAACAAATAACAAAACAGAAGCTGAACTCAGTGCGCTGACAGATATGATGGGGATGCAGTTGGGCGAGTTGACTTGTTTACTTCCCAGTGCGCTTACAAAGTTGCGGGGAAAAAAGACATGCCACCTTAGCTTTAAAGGTTGAGCGCAACGCAGAAAATAAAATTATTCTACAGTTATTTATAGCAGCAAGTTCCCAACATAGCCACTCACAAGTCGTCCATTGAGCGATGTTTTAATTGAGCCAACCTTACCAGTCCCACCCTGTGGTTCAGGCTACTCAAACATTCGGTCTTAATGAGTATTGAGTGTATTCAATTTACCATTAAGTGTAAACAATTTCTTGATACTCATTCTTGTTTGTTCCATTGTTCTTGTTGTTGTGATTGTGATTATGGTTTTGACTGGGATGGTGATTGCGAAATTATATAATTATGATTACTTCTTCCCAGCTGATGACCCTGGCTTATGATGACTTGTCAATCAGGTCACTGGTCCCGAACTTTGACCTCCACCTTACTTCGGGGGGTCTATACATCGATGCACCCGACTACACACACACACACACACACACACACACACACACACACACACACACACACACACACACACACACGAATATACATACATATTTGTATGTATATATATATGTACACATAAAACACACACACACACCTGCGCACGCTCACGGATGCACTCACACACACACACACACACACACACACAGCCTACTCTCAACTCCATGTTGCGGCTGATAGTTACCGGCCCTTACAAGGCTGACAGAGGAAGAAGGCACGCCGGTACCTCACGGAATGCCGGGAAACCAGATAATGGGCAGTGACGGCCACAACCTTCGTCGGGGCTGGAGCGATCTGATTCATTGCTCTACCCCACCCTACCGCCCACCCGACCTCCCCCCTCTCTCCATCCATCAAAACTACAAACGTCGGCAGATAAGATATTTGCCTGGTGCCTGGTCGAATTGGCGCTATGAGAAGACAGGATCGCGAAAATATGTTTACAAATACAAATCAAAACTACAACTTCATCGATCGAAATTTCACGTGCAAGAAATCCTCTGGTCAAAGCGCGTGCGTGCGTGCGTTCTTACGAGCGCGCATGGTTTCCGAAAACCCAGGGTGGAGGAAGGAATTACGTGGTTTTGTGTGTGTGTGTGTGTGTGTGTGTGTGTGTGTGTGTGTGTGTGTGTGTGTGTGTTGTTTTGTTTGTTTTTTTGTTTTTGTTTTTTTTTTGTTTTGTTTTGTTTGTTTTTGTAGCGCGATTTTCCGAGACTTTTCTTGTTAGTGTGTGTCTAGAACAAAAACTGCAATGTACCGTGACAGGACTCGGGGCACTGTCACCACTGCAGTGAGAGGTCAAGGGTTCAGATCTCGTCTCGGGACAATCTGTTTATCCAGGTACTCCAGTTTGCTCTCCTTTTCTCTTTCACCTCTAAGTGCGAAATTGCCTCTGGCGGAAACACTTTCCCGCCAAAGCAAGCAGCCAAGCAATCGACAAGACTTGCACTGCTGCAAAGGAAGATGATGGTGCTGACACATGTTTCTTGAGACCATTTCGTCAGCAGCTGTGTTGTGAATGCAACTCGTTCGGTGCGTGAACATTGTAGCTTTTCTTGCTGTTGCATGCGTGGTTATTTATCGCTCAGTACCGTCATGTGGTCAAGCTAGGGTGTCACACACGTGCATGTATGAACAGAGACGTTGAGGGACAGAAATGGTTTACTGTTGAAGTTTTATACCGTGTCAGCAAAAATGGCCATATTACGAGAAAGACAGGGACATGCACGTCTTTATTTACTCTCTCTCTCTCTCACACACACACACACACACACACACACACACACACACACACACACACACACACACACACACACAATGAAAGAAAATCGAAATACACAGGTCAACCAAACATGAAACTTTCCAGTCTTTGCAGTCAAGAAAATTCCAGCAGCTACCAAAGGTGCAGGTCTACTCATTCTTCTTCGTTCCATTGTTCACGTCCTTGTTTAGGATCAAGGTGATTGTAGTAACGGTTTTAACTGCGACTGCGATTGTTAAATTATGTAATAATGATTAATTCTTCCTCGCTGATCAACCTTGAATTAGATTGTAATGATTGCTGCCAATTAGGCCACCGCCCCCAGTCTATAACCTCCTCCTTACTTTTGGGATTCTATTCATCGATGCATCAAGTAAAAGTACATTTATTCACACATACATGTACATATTTAAACACACACACACACACACACACACTTGTGTGTCGAGAGGTTGTCCCCCATGAGACAGCCCCGTGAGCTCAGTAGTGTCCCCTGCAGGCTGAGAAGTCGGAAGACCAGCAGATGTTGCAGCGAAGGCAGCCGCCGCCTGCTTCACGTCAAGGTGGCTGTTTACGATCCCTTGCACGGTAAGGGGAGGCACCTGCAAGCACCTGTGAACGAAGCCTTTTATCGACCGTGGCGCACTTACGTGGGCAGACACCTCGACAAGGTTTCACCCAATTATCGCCCCCCGAAGCGCGTGCCACCAGGGGTCGCTGCCGTGGAAAGTGGCAGCTGAGAGTCGCGGGAGATTGCTAACCAACCAACTCTGCCAGTCAGCTCCGACAACATTTGATATCAACATTGATATATTAAAAACAACCGCAACTAAAAGATGAAAAAGAAAAATGACTAATGAAAAACATTTACATTTGTTTGTTGAACAATAACACGATTGTTTACAACTTAAAGAAAGCAAAGAAATTCAGATGAAAATGTGCTTGGAGATATACGTATATCGAAAGATTTGATAAGCATTTCAGTGACTGGGACAACTGTATTTATTAATGTTCATAATTTGTACGAGTTTATATCGGCGACAGTTTCTTTATAGAAAAGTAAGTGCATGAGCTTTTTGATTTTTTTTTTTTTTACTGATACTAGTTTTGATGCCTTGTCATTAATTCAAAAGAATGGTTCGCTAAACTATTTACCTTTCAATTAAAAGAATGAATTTTTCCCGTTTTTTTCGATGATATTTTTTATGTCCATTACGAGAGTGAGATAGGTGAGTGAGTCTTAAAGATCAAGGTCATCTCCTAACCTTTTTTGTCGTCAAGGAGTGAGGTGAAGAGAGACCTGCACTTTTCTCGGGGGAGTGGGAGAAGGGCGGGTGGGGATTGCAGTATTTTTATGATTTTGTGAGTGTGGGCCACATCACTCTTCCCTGGCTTACTTACCTGTCCCAGCCTTGCTCTAAAGAGTCAGGTACTCATTCTCATCAGGTGTGTGTCGACTGGGGAAGAGTACGTCACACAGGTGTCGATATTATTATTACTGTTACTTTTTTTTCTGACGCCATTCCGGTGCCTGCAATGTCTTCATGCTTCATGCTTTCCTCTAGCGAGAGGTGTGCTTGAAAGAAAGAAAGAAAATGTGCCAGGTGACGTTAGGTAGTGACGCCAAAGCTCCCGTTGTCGACCGTAGTGTGACGTTACCATCTACATTTGCGATTTTTTCGCATCGGCAGTGAAGCTCGTCTCAGGAAGACAAAGGATGGAAGAACAGGAGAAGTGGTTAGGGTCACGCGAACACACTGCTCTTGTCGATAACGAGAACAGAGGCTGTGTGTGTGTGTGCGCGCGTGTGCGTGAAGAAGAAGAAGGACGTGAGTGTGTGCGTGCGCGCCCCCTTATCGGAAGCGGCCGGACCTCTGAGACCTGCTCAGCTTTCGGTTAGTGCGCCATAGTCATCACCGGTGTGCGACAGCGTGTCGGCGGTGTGTGAGGCTTGTTGAAGAACTCACCAGCACGGCAGACAAGAGGCTTGTTAGGACTGGTAATGGAGAGAGGCACAGTTAGGTCTAATGACAAAAACAGACATAACCCTTAGACAGAATAGCTCTTTCTCCTCTCCCCCTCCCTTCCGCCCACACAAAAGAAGTAAGCCAAAGACAAACAGGTGAGATCGGTAGACGAAGATAGACTTAGCCAGTAGTCAAAAGACAAAGATAGACTTCCATAAGACAGTCTTACCTCGACGTCAAGTACAGCCAGACAACAGTCATGGCTTGTTGGTAGGTTTCATTTCAGGTTTTGAAAATGTCTAAAAGTTGCCCTGGTCTCAAGCGCAAGCTGATTTCTCTGATCGGAGCAGTCGACATACTCACCTACAGCAGCCGACTTTCGACCCGTTTTTATGGTCACGTGCTGTGAAGCCCATCTTCTTTTTTTTAAAAGAAGCAAAGCTTAAAAATGTGGACTTAATGTTAAGTCCAACTTAAGACCTCACATGAAAGCAACCTCTGAAAACTAGTTACACTGCTGAACCCTGTGTAAAAAAAGGTAAATAAATAATAATTAAAATCCACCCCATTGTAGAAACAATAAAACAGCTCGCGTTAGTAATCGATGAAATGTTGAAACATTCCTAGCAACATTAATCTGAGTCAGTAGCACAACTAGTGAAATCACTACAAGCTATCCCAACGCACTCGAATCTGACGGTTAGCTTATTAACAGAAATATCTCTGCAACACACATGTATATATGTTACATATATGTTTATATTATATATAGCGAGTGAGATAACACTCTCAATGTACGTCGAGGCTAATCTAAAACTTTTCTGATACCTCATCATCAAAATAAATAAATGTCTCAAAGCAAATTAAGGAGGGAATTTCTTTGATATCAAGGAATTTCATGCCTACGAACAGCACATTTTAAGATTTCCACAAAGCCGACGAGAGACCTGTCAGCACCACCGCACATGCAGCACGCGCGCAGAATCAGCTGCCCGTGCTTCATCGTCTGCTTTCGGAGCCGAGCAAATGGACACTTAGACCATTCAGAGGCAGAAAGTGTGCTTGGAGGGGCGTGGGGGGGGGTAGGGTCAACTTGTTGTTTGGGTAGGGGGGGGGTAAGAACTTTCACCAGCTGGAGGTCATCTCGCGGGAAAAGTGCCGGTGAAAAGCACGAACGAGCACAGATCAACCTCTTCATGTAGTTGTAACCCCCCCCCCCATCTGCCACCATCCACCCCTACCCCTTGTTAGAGGCTCGCTCGGACCATTGACTGGAAACACCCATCTGTCCACCCGGCAACGAGTGGGTGCACGGTGGGTCGGCAAGAGGAAAGAGCGGGTGGGGGAGTGGTAGAGGCTGGACTGCGCCTGCCACGTGCCACCTGCCAGTCCCTAGAGGTGGCGTCTCGTGGACTGCTACTGCGGTCACTAGGGTATCTAACTTTGACCTTTCGTCTGCAGGTTTTGCTGCAGAATGCGTCGCAATGCCGCGCGGGACTGCTGAACCAGATCTGACCGTTGATAACGAGTGCTCCGCGGGGGAAGAACACAGGTCATGGTTCAAATCTAGGATCGGGAACCATACACCAAATTCCATCCATTAGGTATCAATCACTCACTATTATACACCCGTTCGCGATCATGCACGCGCGCACCCGTGCGCGCGCGCGCACACACACACACACACTGAAGTTAACAGGATGAAAATAAGTTTTAATTTTGAAACATTGGATACTAATTGTTGTAGTTTGTTATATGCCTGGTACGTAATGATATGGAAACACCTTCGTTGAAATCTAATGGTTTTAATGGTAAAAGACTCTATGACTTATTATTGTACACATATAATGCGCTTCGAAATGGTACTTTAACCCTTAATCTGAAGTAAATGGTACAAATGAACAACTTATGAAGATCTGTGTTCATGATGTGCACGCTGCTATGTACAGAAAGAGATGACACCAGGCTGGTTCTTCTAGTTACTTCCAGTCAGAGACTCGATCCCAGCACAAAATGAAGAGCACTAGCGTCTGTTGGAATAAGCCATTGGAAAATGAATGAATTCATACTATTCAAAAAAGGAAAATCGACAGCCGTCCTTGTACTGACAAAGGACAACGACTCGCCTAAGTCTGTAACTTTTCTCCACCCACAATACTTCGCTGGTGTCAGAGAGCGCAGGGGAAGCAATGCAGAATCTGGCTTGCTTCCCTTGACTGAGACGAGCAGTGGCAAAGAAGTGCGTGCGTGCGTGTGTGCGTGTGCGGTTGGGTGAGTGAATATGGTCTTTGGCCTTCCGGCGCCGAGCGTTCTTCCTGGAAGAGCCCTGGCTTGGTTCTCATCATCTTGGCTTAGTTTGGTGCTGGCGCGTGTAACCATGGCAACGCCTTTAGAAGGGTCTTGCCGCTTACCTTGTTTTTCGACGAGATGGTGAACCGAGTAATGGGTGAGGTTGAAGGGGGCAAGATAGCGTAAGGTAGGGGGTGGGAGGGAGTTGCCACTGTTGGCCGAGGGTTTGTTGCCTATTGAACATTTACGACAGGCTACATCAGCTGTTTATTATGATTTGTATGTATGTCTGTGTTATCAAATGAACAGAACTGACGATTATGCTGTGCTTTTATTTCATTTCTGCTGGTAGCCATTTTTTTATGTTGACTACTGCGTAGTCTTGAAAACTAGTTAACAGGTTTGTGACGTCCAGTAAACAATTTTAACCTGCTATATAGGTCAGTAAACAACACTGTAAACTACTGTGCAGGTATGTAAACTATTCTTTGCACTTCTAACGTCAAAACAGAATTATACATTACTGTGAATGCACATGCTGTTCACTAAGCAATTTGTAAATTGTAACACAGATCTGTGACATCTACTAAACAGCTGTCACAATCATACAGGTCTGGGGCGTTCAGTAAAGACTGATTCAAACTATAACAGTCAGTGACGTCTGTCGTGAGTAACGTACATGACAGGAATCTGTGACATGACCTGGATGTACCAACCTATAGCGACAGCGGTTTTGTTTTTAGTCAGTTATGAGAAATTTAATACTGATAATACCGATACAATGAACAAAGAACGTGTTTTAACTTGTAGACAAGAACTATTTTAAGGACAAAAGCAAATTATGGAAATGACCTATAAACGCAAAAGAAAATAGAAAAAAAAATAAACAAAACGACACACAAGGTCGCTTTTGTCCACTAGAGATCACTGTAAACAGAAAAAAACTGAAAGAATGTTTAAATTGGAATGGCAATGCGACAAAAGTGTTGTTAAGAACTTAAGGCTGACTCCTCTTCACTAAGCATTTGTTTTCAAATTATTTTTTTTTAAACCCACTGGTTTTAAAGTGTGGCGTTTTCTAACAGCTGGGTGTACATTGTATTATTTTTATTATTAAATGTTTTTCTTGGAGCAGTGGCCGGTGTCTATAACCTTTTCTCATTTTTTAATGTAAAGAATTAAACGGAGAAAAGCGGAGCAGTGAATGTAACAGGCAAGAGGTCATCATGCGGGAAGAGCGCCACCTGTAAAGAATTATGCCCCCACAGTTTCTTTGCACAATATTCATTTTCCAAATCCTATTTTCTCGTGTGACGAATGTTCCTGCAATTGTTTAGAAAAAAAATCCCACAGACACAAAGACACACGCCCGCTCAGAGAGACAGACAGAGGACAGAATTTAATCTTCTATTGCACGGCCTAAAACATGACAGCGCAGGACTGAGCGAGAAGATGCATATGTTACACACACACACACACACACACACACACACACACACACACACACACACTTATATACATACATAGAGGGGCACACACGTGCATGAATACACACACACAAACACAAGAGACCCAAAGAGGGAGACACACATATTATATACACATCCGCACACACACACACACACAGAGGCAAACACACGCATACACACATATATATATATAGAGAGAGGCGCGCGCGCGCACACACACACACACACACACACACATGTTACATACTTTGAGAGAAGCACATACACACACACACGCTTACAAAGGCGCATACATACATAGGAGGAGGCACACCCATGCACACACACCCACACCCCCGCCCCCCCCCCACACACACATCTTTATTTACGAGGGTAACTGAATAAGCAAAAGTTACACTTTTTTACATCTAGCCCTCGGACAAAGTAGCAAAAATAAAAATATTACATTAATTCATAACAAGGCAATAAAAAGATAGAGAGAAATTATGATATATACAAACATGGTGGTTGATATTTATATCGAAAGTTTTTTTATCATTGATTAGAGCACTATATAGCACTTGCCACTTGTACATGTTTGCTTTGTCGGTGCGAGTAATAGATGAGTAGGAAGCCTCTGTAGGTAATAAAAGGATTTGGAAAAGGTGTTGTGGGAGACCCACCCTGAACCTGTACAGACTGGATTCCGTTCTTTGGAGATCCGAGGGAAGGTTGTTCCAAAGAACACTGCCAGAATATTTCAGGCTCGTCTTGAATAGGTCAAATCTCGGTATTGGAATATTGAGCTTGAGAGACCCTCTTATTATTTTAATAGTAAAGATGGTAGAAAGTGTAGGGGGGCATTTTGCCTGTTAGTATTTTAAACACAAAGAGAGAGAGACTCACAGAGACAAACACAGAGAGGCACAGCCAGGCATATACATACACAGAGACTCACACACACACAGAGTGGGAGAGACTCAGACTTGAGCACGTGGCTAACCAGGGTACATCGTGTCCTTTACCGTCCCTGTAGTACTGCCTATAGCTTCCTCCTGTCCCCCTTCCAGCTTCTACACCCACTGCTTTACAACCTCTCCCACGTTGATGGTTGACCTTGAACGACGCGAACTTCCAGGAGGTAGGTTGACATAAATTATTACTCTTTCGACTTCTCTCCCCTTGTACAAGACCAGACACAGCCATGTGCAGTGTTCTTTGCCCCTTCCACCCCATCCCACCTCTTTTTCACCAAGCCCCTCCTCTTCCTGCCGTTCGCGCGCGCCTCTTAGCATCACGTGATGCACCCTTGTTGGCGGCTCAAGCTTTCGAAACAAGACTAGCATGTCAGAACATAACAGTTTTCTGCTTGCTGGATAGCCAGCTTGTGTTTCCAGTGTTGGAAGGCTTGCAGAAAATGTGCAGCTCTCGGAACCTGTGGCTGATATACGGTAGCAAATGATTTTCGTCTGTAACCGAAAATGTCAGCTGATTTTCATTTCAGTGGCTGCTCCGAATCTGCCAACTTGAAGGGTTGCAAGAAAATCTCTCTCTGTATCTGTCAATGTGTGTGTGTGTGTGTGTGTGTGTGTGTGTGTGTGTGTGTGTGTTCTTTTGCACATGAAACGGATGCCAAGTACGACGCTGCTCATCCCCAGTTGAAAAATTCGCTAAATCTGACGGTAACTGCTTAGGTCACGTGACCCTCCCACTCGATGTCGCTCGCTTTTCGCTCCGACAAACGTCCTGATCGGAACCTGACATCCCTTCGCGCATCCTGCCAGACAGGCAGTTCCAGACCGACCTAAGCTTCGTCAGCCAGCCACATACTCCACTGCGTGAGTCAGCACAGGGCAAGTTCTAGCAGTCAGACCCAAGGCCATCAATGCCACTAAACTTTTCTCTTTATTTGGAGAGCGAAACTCAAGGGGGAGGCATCCAAGCCACACCTTTAACTGTCGGTTGAAAAAAAGGTGGAGGAGGGGTCAGAACTAAGAGTGTGATTTTTTTTTTTGGACGTTTTAGTATTTTATTTATTTTTAACTTTTCTAAAAGTTGTTTTTTTTTCTGTCGTTTAAGAGATTTACGGTGAGTGACGTTTGATGTGTGCTGGTCTATCTGTCCCCCACCCCACTTCTCTCTATCTACTCGTATTCTTTTCTTTTTTTTAAGTATTTCTGTATCTATACGTCTGCAGTTAAACATAATTTCACATGTGGTCACAATGTGCGTAGAATAAGTGACTTAGGATTTGAACCCATGAGGCCGTATTTATGAAGCGAATGTAAGTCGTTACACGTGATAAATCAAAGAAAATTTGACGCAGTGTCCAGACCACGAAGATATTGTTTTATATCACTAAACCCCAGGGAATTTTTGCCACTGATCTGTAACTACTGCTCCAGGGATAAAGCAACATCCGCAAAGTCTAGACGCCACTTTTTTTTAATACAGAGACAAGACGCTCTTCCTTGATTGACCGTGGACAACGACTTACTTTCGCTTGTTTAGTACGGTCCCTGATCAGCAACTATAATTCCATGCTATGGCTTGCTGGTCTAACCAGATTTAAGCAGGTTCCTCATCCAAATTGCATATGCCGACCGTACAATACTTGCTTGTCTTGATGACCTCGCGCGCACGCACGCTCATGCACGAAAGGACAGGTGAGTAGTACTCACTACTGCTGCTGCTCATGCTGTTAAACTCACTCAAGACAGTCGAGGCTGTCTTTGACATCTGTAGCAGTCATAAATGTTGCTGACAATTACAGCGTGTGTTTTATCATTTTATATTTTCCTTCGTTTAGAAGAAATAGGGGCTAATTGTTTCCGACCACGGTGGTGAGTTTTCATCTTTTTCTTCTTTGCATCTGTATCATCCCACCGTCTATCTTTTTTCCTCCTTCTCTTGAATCGTTTTGTCTGCCTGCAATGTTGACTTTCCATTCACTTCACATTTCTTTTCCTCACACCTGTCCGCCTTAAAAAATGGCGACTGGCCTGTCGGGATCGGACACTGAATCGACGAAGTCAGCAGAAAGCGTCAACAACACACATACCTCCCACTTCCCAAATTCTTTATTGTTTGTGAAAACAGCTCAGCACTCGTAGACTTAAAATGCGAGCCATAATCCGTACAGACAGCGTCACCTAGCGGCTACCTCCATTCTTTCCCTGCTTCCACCAGCCCCTCCTCCCCACACACACCCCGCGGTGTCGTCTAGACACATTTCTGTAAAAGGCCACATGACCCCCACACCCTCACGCGCGGCCTACCCAAGGAGAAGTGTGCGAGCGAGCGAGCGGTGCCTCTGAAAATAGGCACACTCCCACGGCGCCCAGCCACTACACACAGCTTCATTCACAAGCCAGTCTCATGCGCATGCACAGTACAAGCAGCATCCCCCCCAAGTGGAGGGTGTGTGTGCGCGTGAGCGCTAGAGGTGGTGGGGAGGGGGTTCGCGATAGCGCGTATACCTTGCGGAACAAAAGGGTTGGCAGGTGTGGAAAGAAGAAATCTTTTGCTTGATCATCCTCTTGTTACCTTGTTGAAATCTGCAAAAAAAAAACAGCGATGACATTATTTTTTTTTTTTTTTAACAGGGAGTTGTGGTAGATGTCGCAGCATCTGACTAAAGTAAAACGCCATAGTCTTCCGAAATCATTTAGTTTGCGGCTGGATTCAAGTTGTCTAGCCGCTCTTCTTATGGATATTAAAATATCACCTAAGAAATGTTTGCCTTATAGAGGTTTCTTCCTGTTCAAATCCTTTATTTTCTTCTGGTTCTGGTTCTTATGGCGGTTCTCCTTGTCATTCTTGATCACGGATTTTTTTCATGCTTTTTTTGTTGCGGTTTTTTTCTTGTTTATGTAATTGTTGCTATTCTGATTTCTAGCTCATGATTGTTTTTCTGTTATGCGATATTGATCTACTTGTTCATGTTGTTGGTGTTTATTTGTTCACGTGTATATTGTTGTTTTGTTTTTGTTCTAGTTCATGTTATTGTTATTGTTCCTCGTGTTGTTATTTTGTTTATCATGGTTTTTGTTCTTATTCATGTTGCTTGTTCTTTATTTTGTTAGTGTTGTTTTTCTTCTTTTTTTGTTTTTCTTCTAGTTGATAAGGCTTTTGTTTTTATTATTTTTGTTCGTGTTGTTCTCTGTGCTCTTTCTATTTTCTTCTTGCTTGTGTTCCTGTCTTTCTTGATTTTTTTTTTTTTCGTATAACATTCGTTATTGTATCAGTGAGCTCTACAAATTTCCTAAACTTTAAATTCTTCTTTTCCTTCTCCTGGTAGTTGTTGAGATTCGTTTTCGTCATCGTTATAGTCTTCATCTTGTTCGTCTTGATTTTTAAAACTCAAGCTTTACGATTATGTAACGCGCCACGACACCCATAGACTTCACGAAGATACTGCTGAGCGATTAAGGGAAGTAAACCTCGTTTAAATGCACTAGTTATCAGCAGAGTGACTGCCTCCCTTTAAATGTCGCAGAAAGCTAATCGGTGGGGTACCAAAACTTGGAGGAGACAGAGGCAAGGGTGGGCAATTGTAGGCATGGTCAAGGTTCCTGTCTTTATTAAAAAGAATTTCGGCGTAAATAATGTGTTTATATAAACAAATATCTGTTCTTTAATATTTGATTATCCTCAAGTTTCTTGCTTTGTGAATACCATACTTTGTGTCTCGACATATTTTTAAATTAAGAGCAATTATCGTTTAATTACATCTTGTTCGCTTTGTTATCTATGAAATGTTAAGGATGATGATAACCCGGGGATGCATTTTACTCGCCCCACACGCTTAAGACAAACAAATAAACAACGATTTACATGGCAATTGTTCGCTATGCACGCTGTTTTTGTTTATCAACTCTCGAGTGTAAGCAGTTGTATTCATTAGACCAGAGATAGTTTTCCCCCTCATATTTTTTAAGCCTTTCTGCGTCGAAGCTGCTCCAGCTGGAAGCGCATTTAGTGCCGTCAACACCAGTCAGGCCCCTGATTCGATATACTATAATTGGGAGATAACAAAAGGAAATTCGTTTGTACGATTATTCTTGCTTCGTCGTATCTGTTATCTTTGTTCCATCTCTCTAGAATAATCATGCGTACGTGGTATCGAGTTTATATCTACTAAGACTAAGTGCTTATGTTTAAATCTAGAATCGTATATTATAAACGTATATTAGAGATATAAAATAGTGTAACATAAATATGTAAATAAATGCTTTTTATATAAAGTAACATAATATTTGTTGTCAATGCTTGTTATTATTAACAATGAATTTATGGAAATATAAAATTGTCAGTAAAAACAAGGTATCTGATGAAGGTTTCCACTTAGAGATTTGGTGGAAGCGAGGTAACTGCAGCAAGGCGGTCGAGGCTGCAAAACATTTTTACCTCCCTTATATTGCCGTCCTTTCTCTCTCGCGTGTATGTCTGCATCGTATTAATGGCTGGCTAGGGACGGAGGTCATTTGAAAGAACCTCCCGTAAAATCAAGCAGCGCTACTGGAGAAAGCAGACTTTTTCTAACACGCACTTCCGCCTGAAAAACTCTAATCAATAATGATTCTTGGATTCTTATTATTTGTAACCGGTCTATAAAATAAGGGTCTTGGTAGTTTTTGTTGTTGTTACATCATGTTCACATCAATATAAGTTAAGTTACCGTTCCTTTTTTGTGTTCCTCGTCTGGTGACCTAATCTATGCCTAAACTGTAGCTCAGAAGTGTTTGACAGTCGTTTTCTTTGAGTGGCAAATTAAATTACTTGAGTTGCGTCACTACACAAATCGCAAAAACAAATCCAGACAAAGTGTTAAATTCGATTATCGCCGTATTATCAAAAATTGCTGCCACCAATTCAGCTGTAAAACTGCCCCTTTCCATTAAAAGACAAAAAAAGGAAAGCAAAATGTTCTGATAATGTAGTAACATACAGAAACGTCACGTCCCTGACCTGGCTGGCATTTCGAACTGTCACGAACTAGCTGCGGACGCAAGAGGGTTAATCCTGAGAATGATTAGCTGACAATCGCCGGAAGGCATCTTTGGAAGATTACAACTCGTTGTGGAGTGAGGAGCTGAGAAACGCGTCCCATACTTACAGCAGTGAGTGAGAACAACGACACTGAACATCCGCGGCTAAGTAACGAGCTTTCGCATTTGTAAAAGAGAAAAAAAATCCAATAAAAAATGTCGCAGGCAACCAAACACATAAAGCTAATGTTAAAATTGACTGGAAAAAATAAGGTTGTGTTCCTTTGCTTTGTTCTCATAGTGCCAGTGACCAGTGAGAGGTTTACTGTGTCTATCATTGCATCTGCCGGTTAACGGCAGCAGATTCCATAATGAAGTGTCTGACTTAAAATAAGGATCCGCCCTTCTTCTTCTACTCCTCCTTTTGGTTAAAGTATATGGGAAGAATATGTAAACTTTTAAAAAAAATGGCAATAAATTTTGTTACCCAAAGGAAGACCTCAAAACTCATTTTGTATAGCATCTTTCTCTTACGGTACAGCGGTCTGTTGCTGTTGTAATACAATCAAACACATTTCTGTTTTAGAGCAATTTCTCTTCCTTGCTCTTGACGTTTCTGTTGTTGTTGTTGTTGTTGTTGTTTTAATACAACTACACGAATATTTACTTTATAACAATTTCTCTTTCTTGCTCTTGAGATTTTTGTTTTCCTTCTTCTAACCATTTGAACGTGTTCTTGATAATGTCGTTAGTAGCTTATCAAATGACTCCGTCTGTGATCTCTAACCTCCGGCAAGGCCTCATCATCATAATACCACAGGCGGCGATACTTTCACCTACCTTCGATTTCATAGCGTCACAATTCGCCGCCCACTGCGTCCAAAAATGGCGTCGTATGGGCAACATCGCTAACGAAGTCGAGGAAAGGACGAGAAGAAATGACCTGTTGTGCTGTCTTAGAGATTAGATTACAAAGAGAAGGCAGCAGTTTGTGGTGCTCGCCCCTTGATGAGTGCCCCCGACTAACGACTGGCATCAGCCATCCAGCGCTACCTAGCGGGCTGCTGGTGACGTGCCCAGGGCCTGATGGGAGGCGGGAGGCGCTAGAAGAGCGGGGAACGCGGACGTCATTACGTCTTGTCCCAACGTGCGCGCGCACCAACCCTAAGGACAGGACGTAATGAGCTCATCTGTCGGCGCGTGTCATTACACTCCCGGTCTCGCCATTACACTCGCAGTGACTCCACTCTACTCCCGCTGTCGTTATTGCACTCCTGGTGTCTCCATGTCAATCCCGGTGTCTCCACTTTACACCTGGTGTCACCATCCCAACGTTGTCATTACATTTCTAATGCATTACACTTCTAACATCGCATTAATCGCCTGCAGTCCGAGAACTCGGGACAAACTGCAGTGAAAACGGCGTGTGTGTGTGTGTGTGAGAGAGAGAGAGAGAGGGAGAGAGAAAAAGATCGGTATACGTGTCAGTATGTGTGTATATGTTTGTAGCTAGAGGTCCACGTCTCCAGTTCGTAACCAAATTATCATAAATCTTTCTTCTACTGTCTACAGGTTAGCGTTAGGTTTAGGTCTGTCAGGATCCCCCAGTTTTCTTCTGATCCACAGTTATTTCCCACTTACCACAACCACTTGTTCGTCATCCACAGATGTGAGTGCGGATGATGGAGGCAGCTGGTGTACTATTGCGATCTAGCTTATTTTAGTCAGGAATCCATCTGAGTATTAATATTATTATTAATATTACATCTGTTATTCTAGTCAAGTCAGACGTCTTCGTTCTCAAACCTAAAGGAGTCGTCGGAAGTGCATATTCTCGAAGCTTTGTAGCGAGTAATGAAATAAACACCAGTGCTGCTGACAGCCTCTACTTGCAGCCGCCAACTGTCGCGAAAGACGTTGCCAGTCAGCGAGACATCCCATAAGTCCGCGGGGTTTACTGCAAAGAAATTGGCTACTCCAAGGCCTACTAATGATGCCCTGTGTGTTCCTGACTTAGCCATCGACTTCTTGAAGATAGAACCGCTACCAGAGGGACCATTACGGGGTGGCCAGCATATGCTTGAGCATTAAGTTCAAAGGAGGCTTTGTCTAGTAGAACATCGCCGCCTGTCAGCGCAGTGTCCTTGTTGACTTCGTGCTGCTCGATGAATTTTTTTCCCCCTTCCGGGATTTGCAGACAGGTTTTCTTGTCCGTTACCCCATATTCAACCAAAAGGACACTGGAGTGCTGTTGGCATCATCAAAATGATGTAACGTGTTTAATGACGTCATATCTCCCTGTAACGGTTGATATACTTACCATAAGTACGACCTTTTTTCTCTTCTTTCAGCTCTATTAAAGGCTAATCTTAGGGCAAAATTATTTTTAAATGAATTTATATGTCTTTAAAGAATGCTAATTCTTCAAATTTGGGGAAAAAGACTTCCTCCACGAAATACAAGTTTTTGAACAATGGAGTTCTCACCAATGATTTAGACATTAATTTATTTTATTTTATTTATTTTATTTTATTTTTGGCAGGGGACTGTTTGAGAGGCTTGCTGTTCTGGCAGCGTCTCATTCGAATATATCCGATGTCCTTGAACTGGCCATCAGTGATACCAGAAGCTGGACTTTAAATCAATCCACGCCTGTCTTTGCTAAGGACAATTTAATTTAAAATTTCACTTCAAATTTTTGTAACAAACAACTATATGTCACACGTTAAGTTGACAACTACCTTATGCTTTATTTCTTATTTGCCTCCAGTTGGCCTTTAACAGCAGGAAGACAGCTGGAGCTTAATTCCACGTTTGACTTTGGCAACGGCGGCAGGAAACCTGACCAGGGTAAGAGAATGTGAAGTATGAGTACTCATTGCTGCCCATCGTCTCCATCAAAACAGAAAATATTTGCTGAATCTTTAACTGATGTGCGTTCTCTCAGTTCAAAATACTCTTACTTTTTCATTAAACAGACATATTGTACACAGTCATTTGAAGAATGAAAACCTATCATACCCATAATATTTGTTTGATTGTAACATTTTGTTTCCTTGTACATCTTTTTTTTCTCCGGATCTCCACTCTTCATGATGCTTTATGATTAAGTTATAATTACCACCAACACCACCATCTTCTTCTTCTTGTCTCCATTTCCTCCACTGCAACACATGTTGAAGGCAAGCAACAGAGAAATAACTATTGATCATCTTCATGACTGAGCAGCACATCGAATGAGAGAACATGTTAAGCTGCAAGTGTAAAATGTTGGGTTTCTTCTAATTGCAGTGAGAAAACCGCCAATTGTCTAATATTGTACAATTATTGTCTAATATCACACTGTCTGATGACTTGCATTGTCTAATATTGGCTAATATACCACTTCCTTATGACTTGCATTGTATACTATTATTATCTAATATCGCACTGTCTGATGACTTACATTAGTATAATATTATTGTCTAATATAGCACTGCTTAATGACTCTCATTGTCTACTATTATTGTATACTATTATTGTCTAATATCGCACTGTCTAAAAACTTACATTGTCTAATATTATTGTCTAATATCGAATAGTCTAATGACTTGTATTATCTAACATTAACATCGTAAAATCTCGTCTCCCACCCCACACACATTCCCTTTTCCCATCCTCATCTACTGCCCCCCATCGAAAAACTGGCCAATGCTTGCACACCGATTAGGCGCATGTTGGTGAAGCTGTAGCTCCTGCACCAACAAACACACGCGCCTGACTCGCACGCGTTTTCCTCTTTCTTTTTAATCTTATCGTATTCTCCCTGCTTTATCATTTTTCTGTCTCTTTTTTTTTATCCCTTTCTCCTTTTCATTCTCTTTCCCATTTCTCTCCTTCTGTGTGTGTGTGTGTGTGTGTGTGTGTGTGTGTGTGTGTGTGTGTGTGTGTGTGTGTGTGTGTGAGCACGCGCGCGCGTTTAAGAGGAGCTGGCTTTTCCACTCGTGCCATATCACATAACCACCATCAGTCCTTTTATCATGGAATTCCTCACCAAAAGCATTTCCGGTGCCTCAGTGAAAAGAGGGGAGGGGGTCATAGGCGTTTTACTCTCATATCAGCCGACAACGTCAGAAATGCAAGAAGGAAAGATCTTTAAAAAAAAAAAATCGGATTCTCTACCGGCAGACTTCGAACAGTTGCATTTTCCACCATAGTTATAAGGCGCCAAGGGGAATATCACCATTCTCTAGAGTCTTTCTTAAGGCTACTGTTTATTTCATTGCGGGCACGTGTTGAAAAAGAATGTGCGTCGTTAAAGGTTTATTATGATGTAAATTATTTTTCTAACAAATGGATAAAACTCAGAGAAAAATATTATTTTCCCAAATCCTCCCCCAATCCCCTCCCTTCCCGTTGTAGAGGTACACGCCTACAAACATCACCTTGCGCATAAGGAAGTCAACAACACACACATCAGAGTTGTTACTACTGTACATTGAGAGATTTCAGCCAGTTGGAGAACTGTGACCGTTTCTATAAATATATATATATATATTAGGCGCATTTGTGCACAAACGTGAGGTCACTAGTTTCACCTCTTTCTGTTAATAGTGACAACAGAAGGGGTTATTTAAAGAAATATCATTCCGCATAGAGTTTTATCCAGTAATTTTTTAAAATTACACTAGGCCTTTAAACAAAAGATCCCCATGTTTGACCACAACATAAAAATTTTGCGGGATTTTATAATTGACTTTCTGTTTCTTTCTTGAATCGTTAGCGCTCTTGACTTTATGTGGTTATATGAGATATTTGAGTAGATAAAGAAACATCCAAAAGAAATTGTCGTCATCATCATCAGCAGTCGTAGTAGGAGTAGCAGTAGAACACCACACCCCAAACAGCTACACGTTGCATCACCATAATGAGGGGTAGATATGGCTGAAGCAACTAATGGAAATAGCGGCACTTCTTTCAGTGGATGCATTTGGACAATTTGTTTGATTTTTCTTCTTGTATTAATTAATAATCTTATAAAATTTGCGAGAAAACTTCATCAAAAATAACTGCATAAAAAGCGCTATTTCCACAGCCATCAGCTGCAGTTGTTCTTCTTCTTCTTTATCACCACCATCACCACCGAACCCGATGGCTGTCCAGTGTCTCGGCAGAGGTACTAACAGCTCTTCCGCGCGTCGATGTTTTGTCAGCATCCGGGTGCTTTCTCAGCAAAACATCAACCAGCTCCTAGGCTGTGTGCAGCTGGCCTTAAATTCCCACCCCGGCTATAGGCTTCACACGGTTTGAGCACGGACGTGTACAGGTGGATTGATGTCTGTCTGCCGAGACTCACTGCGAAGTCCTCCGCTATTAGTCTCGGCGAGCTTAAACAATGAACGTGAATAAACCGGAAGCAAAGTCGCCAAATGCCTCGTTCTAGTAGTTAACTGGAAAAAAAATCGTCTGCAAGCAGTCCAGTAATACAAGTTTGTGGTTTCAGCTTAACACGGCTCGCACGTGAGTTTCAGGAAATCGTGCGAGTCTTCATCCATCCATCGTCTCACGTGCAGGAGCGGGGAGGGCCCTTTAAACACACGTGTGCTAACACGACCCCCACCCCTCTATGCACTGACCGTGACATGGAGCTGTGTGTATACGTGTGTACATAGAATATGTGTGTGTGTGTGTGTGTGTGCGCGCGCGTCCGTGCGTATGTGCTTGAATGCGTGCGTTGAGAGAAAAAGTAAGAGAGAGTGTGTGTGTAGACTGTATGTATCTATTTGCTTACTATGTGCATGCGTGCGTGTGTGTGTGTGTGTGTGTATTGTCTACAAGCCCGCGTAGACTTTGTGTGCGTGGATTGTGTGTGCTTGCGTGTGGGCATCTTTGTGTGTGCGTCCGTCTGGTCGTGCACGCGCATGGTGATTGGTTTTTCTCTTTTCTGCTGTCTGTTTTTTGTAGACCTTAACTGAAAACTGATTGCTAATATCTTTAGCTGTTGCTCAATGTATGCTGCAGTCTGAGGTTTTTTTGTGTTATTAGTAGATGTGTATGTGATTTATTCAACGCCTAGTAACGGGCATTGCTAACACCGCCCGACATCGGGAGAAAAGTACAGCGGTATCCATGTCTCGACACACGAAGATCGCTTGCTTAACGACTTTCATTTCCGTCGCAGCTCGCAGCGACATCTGCCTCCTTCGGTGCGAAGGATGTCCTCAAAGCGGCCCCCTAGCAAGACTTTCCCACGTGCATCTGCCCGACGCTCACCTTCAGAGCAAGCGAGCACAAGGGGCGAGGACCATCAACACCCCCCACCCTCCCAACACCTTCTCCCTCGGAATCATCTGCTTGAGGATCGAAAAAATCGGTCATGTTGGTCTGAACACAAAGAGTCGTTACCGCCCTTGGGGGCTAATTGGTCACATTGTGCAGGTACCCGATCTTCAAAACCCAATTCCAGGAAGGCAGGGTTAAAATTAACGGACTAGTGAGACAGATAATGGAGGCTCTGTTCTACAATTTGGGGAACTTTGTAGATCTGAGGGATCACAGACATAAAGGTAAGCGATGCTCTGACTGGAGATTAAGAAACTGTTGTTGGTGGTGATCGTTGTCAATGTGGTGGGATAATGTATAATGAAGATGATGAATGACGACGTTTTCTTCCTACTAATTTCTTATTTCTGTCTTCACTTCTTTTCTTTTGATGTTTGTCTTATCCTGTGCCACCTCTCGCCCCATCTCCGTTCCCCTTTTATTCATCATATGCCGTCTTACCCTCTACCAACCATTAATCCTCGTTTTTAGTTGGCCATCGTCTCGCCATATCCACCCTTTCAACCGTCCCACCCGAAGAAACCAATGAAACCTATCGTCGTCCCGACAACCGCTCAGCTCAGACCGGATTGTGACCGACTATCGTCAACGTGCTGGCTGGCCGACATTTTCACGACAAACACTCGATCCACACTTTTAATTTTCATCGACTGACCATTGTCCATCTGTTTCTCTGCAACTTGGACCGGCAAGCGTGCTGATCATCACGTGACCACGGCGTCGACAGCACTCGCCACATTGATCTCTCGTTTGTGCGCGGACATGCGCAGTAGTCGCCACTGGTCTCCATGGGCGACGTTCTTGTTCTTGATCAGTTGGTTTACTTTTACGCCTCAAGTGGTCACTTGCTACTACGGTCAGCTTCCTGGACATTGACCCTTGTCGTCAGCTAATTCAAACCATTGTCCTTATTTCTGAAATTTACAATTTTATTTTTTCTTTTCACGTTTCTTTCGAATTTTATTTTCATTAATCGAATCTTCGGTCAGTGACGAATGTGTCTGTTTGTGGATGAACATCGATGTTTGTGCAAGTTTTTATGCATGCGCCAGTGTGAATTTGAACCAGAGACAAGAGTTCAACTTAATTACCAGCGTCATCAGTAGAGCTTACTTACTAATGACACCAAAAGAGCTTATTTACTAGCAACACCAGTGCAATATTAACACGACTAGTACAACTTATTAACTAGCGACACCAGTACAACATTGATTAACCCCAAGAGCACAACTTATTATCCAGCGACACCAGTACAACATTAATTAACACCGCTAGTACAACTTATTAACCAGCGACACAATTATCAACTGGCGACACCAGTGCAACTTATTAATCAAGAACAATAGTGCAACTTATTAATCAAGAACAATAGTGCAACTTATTAATCAAGAACAATAGTGCAACTTATTAATCAAGAACAATAGTGCAACTTATTAATCAAGAACAATAGTGCAACTTATTAAGCAGCGACACAATGCTATAAAACTAGAGACACCAATGCCTCGTGAATATTTTGTCGGAATTGACACGGCTGAGGCGCAGAGAGCCCCACACCCCCTTCAATGAGAAATGTTCGCAGACGCGGGGGATGAACCGTTGGGGTTTGGAGGGGATCCGGAGGGCTGAGACTTACATTGGAAGGGGCAGTGGGCTGGCTTTTGTTGTTCCTGATCTTTCTTGTCGAGGGCACCAAGCACTGCGCGCGCTCTCTCGCTCTCCTCCCTGAATCATCTCCCCCTCCTCTCTCGCCTGAGTTTCATTTCTACAGACATTGACCATGCGGGGAAACTGGGGTCAGGTTTTAGCCGTCCGTCCGGCCACCGAAATGAATTTCCTCTCCTCCCCTCTTGGGATCACGTGGGTGTCAAGGCACGGACGTCGGCTGCTTGCGTGTAATTAAGGTTTTGTTATTAATTAGAGGAGGTTCCTAACCTGCAAGAATTGTGTGTAACGCGATACGCTCGAGGGCAGTCTTACTCGACTGCTGAGCCATCGGGGACACGATGGTTGACCCGAGGATGACCGGATGGAGAGGGCGGGTGGATGACGCATGACTATAACTGACATACTGGTCGATTTGCTCGCAAGGGTGAACCCATGGAGTCGGAAACGTCCTGCTTGACTAGCGACTTGGAACATCTGAAAACCTCCGAAGGGTCACACCTGAGAAGTGCCACCATATTCCCACTGCAACGGCAAGTGTATTGGTCAACAAGCTTGCACTTGGACTTGGACTTGGACTTGGCTCAGTATGTTGACCAAAGCTTGAATATCCCCGAGTGTTTCGCCCATAGAACCACTCGTTTCCTGTCATCTTGACAACAATTATACAGATCTTGGTAAAACATTGAGCGATATTTATCTGTTTAACAGCGGCCTTCACAGAGGAATTTACATAAAATATGATAACGTGGTGCTATGAACGAGGCTAAATGATGGAACGGTACTCAGAACTGGGTGTGAACAACGCCGAGTGATGACAGGGTACACGGCACTATACCCGATGCATGAAAGTGCTGAATTATGATGCAGTGCTGTGATCCGTGATGACATGAATGGTGACATGGTAATGATGGCATGAGAGCCCTGCCTCAGGATCTCTGACGGCTGGTTTCTGGACTTGAGCTTTTAAATGATGACAAACATTGCATTTATTATTTTAACACCTGCTTCGCCCACACTTTAACCGACATTCCCGAGTAACCTGCCACCGCTGTATTATGTGCATGTTTCCTATAAAGCTCGTGTCAATATTCTTCTGTATTTTTTTTTCAATTGTAATGTTTCTTGCCCTTGACGATAGTGTTCACACCCTCTCTCTCTCTCTCTCTCTCACACACACACACACAGTCATCGTCGAGTCCTTGGGCGGGCGTTCGGGTAATCTCCATAGCAACGTGATGCGGCCTCGTTTTGGTGGCAAACACGTCGCTGCGTCTAACGTGGCCCGGAACTTAACCCTCGCGGCTGTAACTTGCAAAGAGGAACAAAACGAAGGGCCATATAATGCAGCAAAGTTATCCAGGGGCACGTTTTCTAAACACGCCTGGGATGGGTGTTTGAAGAACATTTCCAAAACAAAATGGAGCAGCCATGACTGCAGGCCTGGCTGGACGTTGTGTAACCAAGGGAGCGTTGTCTGCTGGTCCCAGCATCCCGCCACCATCATGGCCGTCGCAAGAGAAAGGTGGGAATGGCAACAGTGATCGGGTCTGCATTTTGCCTTGCTTTCTTCTATTGCTCAATAAAGGGAAAAGCAAGTAAAAAATGGTAAGTTTGGCTTAAATGACAGATACTGACGTTCTTAATTATGTCTGATCAAAATTGGGGTTGCAAAACAAAATCGCGTCTAAATACATCTCAGGGACGAAACATGAAGTTCGCCATGTTTGCTGATTTTTTTAGCGACAGAAAACAGACTCTAATCCGTGACAAACACCTATTAGACAAGAAAAAATTAAGCAGTGTTAGATTTGTTTTAGAAGTTTTGTGGAGAATCCGTTTGACTAGAAACGTGTCGATTGATGCTGCGTTACTGTTAGTTTCGACGACCGGCCAGCGCGACCTTTGCTTTATAGCCTGCAATATGTGAGAAACACGGAAAGCTTGTAATCTGTGGAGAGGCTACGAGAAATATAAACAGTCCTCCCTTGGTTGTGTCTTCCTGTTAAAAAGTAGATTGCGTGTATGTCACTTACTTTGTCTGCGAGGATCTGTACAAATTTTACTGTTAATACAACCCGTCTCAACGCAAGTCATGCCAAAGAAGAACGTACTACTACTCACTCATCACTCACTCGTCATTCACTCATCACTCACTCATTCACTGACTCACCAGAATAAGAAACAAGCTAACGTACAACTACTCGAGCATATGTGTTAGTCTGTATGAAAGAACCTTCGTGGAAAGAAAGGGGGAAAAAAAAGAGAGATGACCTTTTTTATTTTTCTCTCCCCATAAATATAACCAGGTTGAATGTGAGACAGCTTTCAAGATTGCTCAAACAGCCTCTGCTTTGAGGAAAACATGACTATATTTGCTTTCCTTCAGAGCTTGGAACATTGGAAACTCGCGCACAGAAGGGAGACTAGCCGCTGACACGCTGTCATCTTGAGGCCGCCAGGAGCGGACCCCACTTCGCGCCCGGGTCAGCTCAGCGGCCGCTGAAATAAAATATAAAAGGACCTACACCCCACTTCAGCGCCGCTCTCTGGCGGCCCGCCGACAGTCTGCTTAACCCGCTCGCTGGCGAAAACAAGCAAAGATGAGCGCGGGCCCCGCCAGACGACGCTGCGGTTGCAGTTTCGGCTAGAAGCGCCCCCTGACGGCCTAAGCAAGTGTTTGGTTTCGCCGAGACCTGCCGCGGGATGGCGAGTGAAGCATGGACGCAGAAAGAGCGCGGTCCGCTAGTGTGATTGGACATTGATGCCGAGCAAGCGAGCTAAAGGGGGGGGGGGGGTTTCGTGGATGTGTCTGGATCTCAGAGGCGCGAGCGAGCGCGCGTGCACACACATACACACATATAAGCACCGACACACGCACACATAGAGCTGGGCAAAGCGGAAAGGGTGGAAAGAGGGCTAAAATGTGGTGGTTGTTGGTTTTGTGCCCAGGATGGTCGAGTAATGTTCAAACACGGGCCGGTGGCCAAAGGACCCTGTCGCTGCGAGTCCGGCACGGTGATTTTTCGATCCTCTTCTTTTCACTAGTCGATGGCCATGACCTCGCGGTGGAGCGAGAAAACACGAGAAAGAAAACGGCAAAGTGCCAAAACAGTGATGTGGATGGCTACAGCTGCTAAAATAAATAATTATAATAATAAAAACCGAGGGGACAGAAAAAAATTGGGAGAAGATGGTGATGTTGAGGGTGGTGGTGAAGATATGTTAGATGTTGGGGGGGGGGGAGTGAGGGTGTATCCAGGCGCGTGAAGACAAAAGAGTCGAGAAAAAAAGGGGACACCGAGCATAATAGAACATTGGGCAAGAAAAAGAAAAAAAAAACCCACCAAAGGCGAACTTCGATAATAACTGACGCTAATCCCATGAGGGACGCGCACTCCGTTAGTCGCTAAGGCAACGCATTACTCATGGCGGGTAACTCTGAGTCTCGTTTTGGGATGGTGAGGAGTTCAGGGTTCGGGTACCTTTTAACAGTCACAGATATTCCCCCCAAAAAATATCGTTGCACTGTGACTTGGCTAAATGTGTATAAATACTTTCTGATTTAAACCCGATTTAATGCGACGAAGTAAGTGTAAATACTTTGGTTTGATTTGAACTAGCTTTGATGGTGGAGGAAAGAACAGAGAAAGAGAGAGATGGCATGGTTTACTCTGAGAATATATATATATATATATCCAATTCGGCGAATTTCCTTCTATAGTCCCCTAGTTTGAGATTTTCTACCCCTTTCTTTTTGAACCGTGTCTATGTTCGAAACTTTCTTGTCCGGCCTCAAATTCCACCTCTTATTAATAAGTATCAATCATAATCCAGTGAAATCTTCCGCTCACCCATCAATTCTTCATCTTCATTTTCGTCTGTGTACTTTGTTCATGTGGGACGGTGCCCTCCCTTTGCTGATGCTTGTGTTTCTTTATTGCATGTTTAACAGTCGGTTTATTTGTAGTCTTTCGCTGGCAACGCATTGAGCTCGTCTCCACCCGGGGAAAACACGCTTTCCAAATTATATATATATATATATATTATAAATGTGTCTGTGTGGGCTGGTGGGGGTGGGGGTATAAAAGTGCAAGTACGAGGAGTCAAATTTTAATGAATATCTATGGTGCATATATATATAATGTTAATTTGAGGTGGGGATAACTGATTTATGCCAGCAATCTCAATGTCCCTAAAAGAGGAAATAGTATCATGAATCTTTAAAAAAAAAAATGAGCAAAGGAAATACAAACGAACTTGGAAAAGAGAGTTGTCTTTTTTGGTGGGTATGAGAATAATACGGGGGGGGGGGATGGATGAGAAGTGGGTTCGCGAGAGCTAGGGACGTGCGAAATAATAATAATAATAAAATCGCACATGCATTTAAAGGTGACAAAGGGGTATGACAGAGGGTATGTGGCTAGGGTAGAGGGGAAAGGCTATAGTAGAGGACGGGATAGGGCGACGCCTGTCTGGAGGTGTCTGGAGAGGACGCCATTTTGTACTTTGCCCACTTCCGGATCAGGCGACAGTAAGTGCCCTCGATCGTTGACCTTTCGGCACAATTCGTCACACTTTCTGTCACGACCTCACTCAGGCTGCTACTGTGCGTGGGCTCGGGGGGTAGAGGGTGGGGCGGGGGTATGAGCAGGGGAGGGAGTTATCCCTAAAATCTCCGACTGCTACCCGTTGGCCGTGGTTGTGTCCTTTGTACAACGGCCACCAATCAGACAATCGTTTTCCTTTATTTTTCGTTATTTTTATGGAAATGATGATGGAAGTCGTGAGGGGGTGGGGTGGGGTGGTGAACATTATGTCTGTGTGTGTGTGTGTGTGTGTGTTGATACCACCTTCCACCCCCACCATCACATACCTTTGCTCCGCAGGAGGTCGACGGCTCAGTGGGGAGCGGAAGGGGCAAAGGGCGGGGTTAAAGGGGGAAGGGTTAACACACGTAGTGAACAAGATTTCACGTTTGACCAATTTTAGGTCCGGACCCCAGGAAGCGACCCGTGCCCACTACAGTTTATCTGTGTGACACGAGACCAGAACCATTTACAATCGCGCAATGACAGCGTGAGAAAAGAATGTAAAACAAAAAAAAAAAGGAAGAAAGAAACAGATAAAGAAAAGACAGTAGAAAAAAAATAAGTGGCGGGGAAATTTCTGGGTATGAGGTCCATGCATTTGACGTAAGCGTATTTCAGCAAGCTAGTTAAGCATCTTATGATGAAGAAAGGGAGATTACTAGACAGACAGGAGCCAGCACCAACAGCTGCCTGGATTGAACACGTTGTCGCTGATGTATTTCAGAATGTCTCTACCACCTCCTTTTTTATTTTCTCTTTACTGTCTCCGTGGATACAAGGTTAACGATAATGCAGGAAGAAAAGGAAACCGCATCTTAGCAGTGAACTCGGTCTCATTAGAGAGATTAAGCCAGTCCGCGTACTCGCGATCGTACTCGTAAGATTAGTGAGACCATTACACTAGACAACCCTACCAAAAAAAAAAAAAAAAAAAAAAATGCTTTCGGCCAAGTGCGTTTATCCCTCGTTGTGGTCACGTCTAGCGTCTGCTTGACTGATAAATGCAAAAAGTATAGTTACATCCCTGTCCTCGCCCCATACCAATCCTAACAGTCTCTGACTACCCATGGTACTTCGACATCAGCAGACGATACTCCTCAGACCAAACAAATCAAATGCACAATTGTGTAGTCAACCAGATGAACACCAAGAGTCGACTTTGTACTCACAGCCCCCTAAGAAGTCTCCCAAACTCTTAACATTATTTCTCAGAACATATTTACATTTGTTTTTATTTATTTTGCTGTCGTGAGACATTTATTTATTTATTTATTGGTGGGGGGGGGGTTGCTGTCGTGAGACATGCAAGAAAATTGTGCTTAAATTAAAACATATTCCTCCAAAGTGTGATACTCTTCTCACTTGGTAATGATGGATATAAGGAGCTCGTGAGCCTCTGACCTATGATACCTGACCCGTGCACGAAACCATGAGGTCACCACGCAAAAGTCTCGGTGCAATTGCGATTCCTTTACCTAACACAGGCTACCGAGTATTTATTTAGTTATTTAGCCTGTTTTTCTTGTTGTTTATTTAGCAGTCTCACCAATAAGGACTTACACGTTAAAACTCGCTTGCTGTAAATCTAATACTCAAAGAGTTTTAACCCTAAATATCCTAATCGTTATAGAATGGTTCATCCAGACAATTATAGTCAGGCCTGCTGAACTTGGTTTGTTACAAAAAGTCGTTTCAAAGTGTCACTTTCAAAGGCTACTTCATGAAGCCAGTCGGCCCCCCCACATCCGCATTATTATTCAGCCAACCACGACTCAAAAATATCTGAAAAAAATCTCAGAAAGTTTTGAAGAGTAAAGCTTGAATTTGTTCACAGAGCACTGTGATCTTAGTTACTATTCCCTAAGCAATACAGTTCAACAAGTATTTACATAACTTTAATATTGTATCAAATATTATTAGATCATTTACAGTATGCGGGGAGAATGCAAATGATGTATGTAAATACTATGCCATTTTAGACTAGGGACGAGTATCCGTGGATTCAAGTCCTGAAACCAGTCCCCGGTGGATAATGAAGGACGACTGTATTATGCAGCATTGTGGGTAGAAATCGGTTTAAATTGAGGACAAAAATAATCAGCTGATTTATGGAGAGAGAGAGAGAGAGAAAAAAAAACAACAAAAATGAATAGGAAAAATAGACGAGATAGACATACACCTTGACTTCTGCGACCGAACCATTCCGGTGTTTCCCTCCTCAGCTCCTCCTGCTTCTCGTTCTCGGAGACAGAACCATCGGCATCTTCGCTCTTGCTCGTCCCTGTCCCCCACCCGGCGGTTTATTTTCGCTTCTCCGCCAGTCAATTGCGGGCAAAGGTTCTGCCGCTGTCCCTTGTTTTTTCTCATCCTCGATCCTGTCGTCTGCTCACGTCTGCACAGCGCGAACGTCACGCACGATGTCACAGCCCAATTTCCTGTCACAAACAGCGCCCTCGCCCCCACCCCGGAACACCACCCCTGTACAGACTACCCCAGTACAGACACACGCTGCACCCCCTTTACACGCAGCGTTCAACAAGTCGTGAGATCAGCTGAAGCCAAACTTTGGATGAAACTAGATGGAAATTGCCGTTTGTGGTTATTATTTCAGACGGGTATGTACACTTGGGCAGCAAACAAAGTTATGGAATCGGCACTGAACAGACAAAATCCACGCGGTTTTTATTTTTTATTTTTGTTTTTGTTTTTCTGGGTTTTTTTAATTTTGTTTTTAGCATTTGTGTTTTTGTTTTTGTTTTTTGTTTTTTTTTTTTTTTTGCCTTTTTTATTTTGTTTGTTGTTTTCGTTTTTTGTTTCTTGTTTTTTTTTACCTTTTTTTTTGGTAAACCCTTTGTTCCATCCCTTCGTTCTAAACTCTTTACATCCTTTTCTCAATCAGTCGGAGAGGTTGGTGGCTAAAGCGGATCCTAGCTCCGATACTCCTCTCTGTTCGCAAGGCTGACCGTCGGTGGATTACCCCCGGCCTTCTCCACCCTCTGTGTGTGTGTGTGTGTGTGTGTGTGTGTGTGTGTGTGTGTGTGTGTGTGTGTGTGTGTGTGTGACTTCTGTTTAGGTGAGTGTTGGCGTTAATGTACAGCTCCACGAACCCACCCGAGGTCAGAAATGGCGCTATACAAATAAACAGATTTTTATTTAATCATTAATCAATCAGTGAACCAATCAATCAAATGCTTATCATTTAGTGGAATAATTTAGTAGACAAATCATCCACGCCTTACCACCCGAGTTGGTCTCTTCGGTCTGCTTGTGTTGCCCTCCTCTCTGTGCCACGCATCAGACGGGAGAAATTTGGCGGGCGGTCCTTCATCTTCTCAGACCTCGCTCTTTGCAATTCTCCGCCCCTTTCTCTTCGAACAGTGTTTACTTTCAAAGTCTTTAAATCCGGCCTCAAAACCAATCTCTTACAGAAATATCTCACATAATCAAACCTACTGTTCCCCACTACCCTCAGTTCATTATCTTCATCTACACAATTAGCTCATGTTTGTCATGTGTCCTCTGTTTGCTGATGCTTATGTTTCTAGTGTGGCTGACTGTTGGATCGTTGTAGTCTTTCGTGCTCAGCGTACTAGGGTCGCATCCAAATGGGGAAATGTGCTTTACAAATGTTTTTATTATTATTGGTGTTATTATTCCATGGGAGTTAAATGCCTCTTTGGTTAGTCATGTAGGCCACCACCAGGGAGGCTGTTGTTCGAACCATATTCCAATAAAAAAATCATTATCCTAAAACTTCACTAGCATCCTGTCGCCTCCAGGAACCTCGATCGCAAGTGACCGCTAGAGGGGCGGTACCTGATAACCTGCTGTCTTCTACAGGTCCTCTGGCGCCACCACCTGGTTTTGTTGTCCTCGCCATCTTTTCTGCTCCCATTAGTCACTTCAGATGATTCGTGTTGCGTTTTTCTCACGCGTGAAAAGGGAGATCATTTGTATTAAGTTACAGCCGGCACTTGGTTTTATTCTACCAGCAGTCTCGAACATCCCCATCGGTGGTGTTTGCTTTGGAAACCACTTCTTTCCTATCTTCTTCTTCTTCGTCGTCGTCGTCATTATCTCACTACACACTATGAAAACTCTGGTTGTAAATGGTTGAAAGAAAACAAACAATGTTCATGTACAGTGGCTTGCATCACACAGTCACAATATTTCCCCAAGATTGTGGTTGCCGGTCTTAATAGACAAATAATACTTCCTCCAAAACACAACAAATAACTTTAATACTAAAACATTTCAGTCGCAAACTGTTACACTCAACCTACTTAAAATAAATAAAGAGGGCGACCAGAGTGAAAAAAAAAATCGTTACTAAATTTTACCGCTCTTGATTAATTGTTTGTACTTAGCAAACCACCCACCCACTCGACCTCACCCTTGAGAGACACTTTATCAACCGCAAATTTTCCAAAAAATTCTTCTTTTCCGTACACGGGAGCAGGCTCTTCAGTACCACGTAGCATGACATCGACTCTTCGCGCACAAGAGCCGGCGGGAGTTGAAAAGAACAGCACGCTACCGCCGTTCCAGCGATCATTGAGCGAGCACGCGCCTTTTGTCCACGCGTGAGAGCCCCTCTTTCGTCTGCTTGTCACTTTCAGTGGCGGCCGACCGGCAGGCCTTCACGGGAGGGTAGGCAGTGGAGGGGTGGGGGGGTAGAGGAGGATGGAAGGGGGTTGGAAGGGCAATCGATGGACAAATTCAACAAGCGGCGAAACAGGCTGAGGACCGTGAGTTGTATTCACAATCCTGCACTCATCCACGCACACCCCCCCCTCCCCGCCGTTCGACCTGACGGTTTAGGGGGCAAGTGCCGTCGTGTTCGCCTGTTTGCCTCCCTGTTATCAAGGGAGGGTGACAACTGTTATCACAGGTGACAACTGTTTTCACGGGCGACGACTGTTGTTCGGCCTGCGCCTCGTCACAACGCGGGCGACATGTCCCCAACACGTCCGGTCATGCTGTTCCAGACGTGTAACGCATTCTCGAAACGTTTCAGGCCATTCACCCAAGAAAATTCACCCCTTCTTATTCCCACCTCCCCCACCCCAAAATACCCTCCTGTCATAACCGGCTAAAAAAAAAAAAAGAAAGAAAGAACTAAACCACAAAAGCCCGTGAGACACGAAACTCTCTCCCACCCCCACCCCCACCCCCCCAAAAAAAGGAAAAAATTAACTGTTAATTTCGCACTCGGCTTGAAGGGCACTTTGTTAACTTCATCAGCCACCTAGCTAGGTATGGATCTCCAAAAGGTTTCCACTCACTAGCTCTCTGTTATATATGAGGTAATGGATTTACTAGGGTGTCCGAAGGTTTCCAGCAATTTACCGGTGTCCGCTTTGGAGACGACGATAATCAGATAATCAGACTTAGTTATATGTACCATTAATGTGAATTTTATTTGTTTATGTGTATTTTATTTATATGTATGATACATATTTACATCTTTAGCTGAAGTCATCTAGTTAGCCAATTTATTCTTGATAGCCATGGATTTTATAAGGGCTTGTCTTCCTAATAGAGATCTGAACCCTCTTTCTGTATCATCACACAGGGTTTATATATATATATATATATTTATATGGTTTCAAAAAAAAGCTAGAAACAGCTGATAACTATCTGCGGAAAGAAGGATTAGTTCACAGATTGCTATCCTCTCTAGACAGATGATTTCCCTGTGTTCGGGGGTGGGTGGGGGTGGGAGCGCAGTGAACTGCTATAGGCAGAAAAAAAACACACATTTGTGTGTAAAATTGGTGAGCTCCTGTTTTGCAGCTGCCTGCACGGACCGAGAGACCAAAGATTCTAACAAAGCTCTTTACACACGCTATTGATATGCATGTTGATGGGTGGGGGGGTGGTTGACAAACGTTGTAAGGGAAATTGTAAACACTCCTTGGAGCATTGATCTGTGTCGTACATCAGCACACACGCATGCTACATTCGAATATTTTTTTTCTAGAAGAAGAATTAGTTATGTAAAATCTGATTAAGCAAAAGTATATATTTAATTCATTTAAATTAAAATATATGTTAACGTGTGATGAAGAATTTCAGATAAATGATACAGTTTACAACAATGTAAAGTATTGAAGGATTCACATAGCAGAAGCTTGAAAAGTTAATGTTCACTTTATCAATGATAAATTAGTTTTAAGGATATAGCCTACAACTGCCTTTAATCAGAGTGAGTTTTTTTCATATGTAGATGTGAGTTGACATTTTCAGGTTACCATCAAATCCATCCCTGAGGGCTTTGTGGCTAAAACCTATAAGAAAGGGGGATTGGTACTGAAAAGCAGCATTGGATACCATCAAAGTGCAAAGAAATTTGTTTTGATTATTTTAACTTTGAACACTTCACATCATCCTGCCATGGTACATTGAAGCTGCTCAAGAAGTCTGCAGTAATATAAGCTTTGTTCCCATGGCAGATTCCACTAAAGGTAATTGGTTGCCATTTGCTGATTATATTTGAAGATTGAAGTAGCTTATTTTTAGGTTGAGCATTGTTATGTACTCGTTTGTTTGGCAGACTTTAAATTAAATGGAACTATTTAAAGTAAAATAATTTGGTGTAATTAGAAATTATGAATGATTGTCAAAACTGTGTATACATCTGTGTAAGGCTGGCATCCATATTATTGTTACAAAACTATAAATGTTAATTCAGAGTAAAACAATTGAAGGCTGTGCTTATTGTGTAAAAGATATTTGTACTACATAATTTTTTTTTACAGAAAGCTACAAGAAACACCATAAGAAGGAGACGATCAGAGGAAACTTTGTATGAAGAAAGTGATAAAGAAGATTTTACTGCTTCAATAAAGATCATACCGATGTGATTGAAATTAAGCATTTGAAAAGAAAATATGAGGAATGCTAAAATAGTTGTTGCTATTATTTGTTTTTTTCTTGTATGATGCTAGGGTGAATTTTATGGCTATAGTGATGGATGGCATCCAGTAAATCAAAAACTGGAAGCCATTTTGAGATTTGTTATTTTGTCAGGAACGCACGGAAAGTGTGGACATGTCACACACAACACACTGACCTCACAGCCTTCTTCACGTGTCCTTTCACACAACAAAATACAAAGACCTGCACATGGGCTCGAACGTTTCTATTAATCGGGTGAACGTAAATATATACTTTACTAAATAACAACAGAAAACTTCAGCACAAATATTCTACACTGAGTTTGCACCGAAACAAATATATCTAAGCAGTTTATATTAAAGTCCTTCAAGTTCTCTCTTCTTCTGTTGTTGGGGGGGGGAAGGGGTCGACACGGCAAACAGTTCCACTCTTTCAGTCTTGCTCTCTGGCGTTGATCATACGGACAGCCTACATTCACCAAATAACTCCGACAGTCTAACGGCAGACAAATGACCAAGTCAATAAAAATTCCACAGTAGGTAAATCCACACAGTTCTACGATCTTCTCAAGAGATCACACAGCAGTTGAGAAAATTAATAAATCGAGGAACCACACAGTTAATATTTCTCCACACAGTTACTCTTTCTCCATACAGTTAATATTTCTTTACACCGTTAATATGTATCCACACAGTTACTATTTATCCACACAGTTGCTATTTCTTCACACAGTTAATATTAATCCACACAGTACTATTAATTCCAACCTCTGTACCAAATTCCTCTTTCTCCTAGACTCTCACGTCTGCTTCCTCTTCCAATTTCTAAACAACGCCCCCTATACACATTCAAACCAGGGGTCATAATCGCTATTCAATCAAGGGCGACAACCTCGTTACTTCGACGTTCAGGGGTGATAACACATGTTCATAACATTCCTCCCCTCCTACAAAAAAAAATGTTCACATTTTTGCCTAACTACAATAGAACTGTTACGTTGTACGAAAAAATTATCTTACAGCCCTATGGAATTTCTTGATCCATTTCAGCCCTTGATAAGGCATCGGCTAATTTATTAGTGGTCCCCTTAATCGGCTGAATATCAAACTTAAACTCCTGGAGGGCTAAAGCCCACCGCATCACTCTGGCATTCTTATAAGGATTAGATGTGAGGAAAGATAGGGGCTTGTGATCAGTATGTAGGGTAAACTGTCTCCCATACAAATATCTAGACAGCTTCAGAACAGACCATACTATGGCTAAACACTCTCTTTCTACTGTGCTGTATCTCTTCTCTCTATCCAGTAATTTTCTACTCACATATATGACGGGTAAGAAACTGTTCTCAATGTTGTAGGTGAAGAGGGCTGATGGAACTTCTGCACGTCAAGGGTATTGTTTTAGCATGTTTATGTAGTAGATCTTCTGGTTTAATCATTTCCTTGAATATATCGATTACTTGTTCACTTTTTTTTTTTGCACTTCTTTATAGATTTAGACAACTCTTCTGCTGTGGTATCCGGTTCACGACGATAGGCGATCAAAGTGTGTTTAAAGTTTTTTTTTTTTTACAAGAGCAGATGGTGTTGCTGTTTTTCTTTTCTTGCGAACTCTCGTGATTTTCATCCTTTTGTTCTTGCCTACCAGTTCGAAGCTCAGCAGTAGGTATTGTAACTCCTTGAAGAGTGTTACATTGGAGTCCTCTACAAATACCGGTTCTTTCTTGGCTGTCCCCAGCCCTGTTATGGGTTCTGTGAAACTCTTCTGATGGATTTCACGATCTTTTGACAAGATGCCAATGAGTATCTTCTTCTCTGCTATGTCTTCTACTAACTGGCGTTTCAATCCCAGATATTCCTTTTGAGTTTCTCTCCTATCACCAAGTCTTTGTTCGAGTTCTCTCATTTGCTTTGTCAAACATTCCACGGCTCGGTTAGCCTCCACACTGTTTAATTTCTCGACTTCCAGAGATCCTTCCAGGTCTCTAACACGAAGCTTTAAGCTTTCTGAGTTGAATTTCGTTTCCAGATGAGCTGTTCTTTCTGCCTCGGTGTTTCCTTCCAGAGAATTCAATCTTGTGATAGTATTATCAAGATCTTTCCTGAGTCTTTCCTCTCGTTCCTTGAAGGTTCTGATATCTGCTGAGGCTTTCAGTAGGTCATCACACTGATGCTTACGTCTCAACTCCAATTCATGAATCTTTTCTTTCAACTCACCAATGGTCGACTTCTGTTGTTGGCACAGTACAGCCAATCGATCTCTTTTCTTTTGGTTAACATCCATCTCGGCCTTGAGTTGAGCAATTTCTTTGTCCCTGATCTCTAACTGCAGTCTACACTCACGACCTTCTGCATCTTCTGTTATGGTCTCTAGTGAGGAATCGCTTTGCTGTAATTCCATTCGGTTGTTCTTCTTTATATTCCATTGAACTGGTGGTAGAGTTATGGGTTGAGGTCCCTGCATCTGGCGTTGGAATTGCGCGCGTGTGGTAACCGCTGCTGTTGGTTCTGACTCTTTCTCTTGTACATCAAATACCACCCGTTTTGTACCTCTCGTGTTTCCAATGATTAGGTCGACAACTGGATTTTCGATGACACAACATTAGGTCTCCACTGAAGAAAGGTGTCTCTACTGGAACACGTGCTAGAGGGAAGGTTTCAACCTTTCCACCAAAGGTAATACAAGATTGTTTCCCGTTCAGTCGGTCTTGAGGTTGAACCAAGGAGGCTCGTATACCGGAGATGGTTGCACCTGAGTCGCGTAGCACCTTAACTTGCTGTCCCCTAATCCGTCCTGGATACAGATGTAGTTTACCCAATTCCTCCTCGTCGGTGACTGAACACATAATAGCAACGTTGGCTGGGGTTGGGTTGCTCTCATTTTTCCAATTTCCATTTGTGTTATCTTGGGGTCTATAGCTTGGACAAACCTTCGCTATATGTCCAAGTCCTCCACAGTTGAAGCAACGTCGTGGTGGTTTCCAACGATCAGGATGACAAGGGCTGTTTCGATCATATATGGTCGTTGGTGCTTCCTTCGGAACTGTTCTTATTGGTGGGGAGTGGGGTGGAGTCCCCCATGATTCATTCCTTCTGTGGGGAGGAGTATTTCGTTGTCTTGAAGATCGAGGAGAAGTAAATTGGTGTCTGTCCTGCTTTGGGCGAGCTGGCGGTGAAGAAGGAGGAGTGGCTTGTCCCACATTTGCGAACATGATAGTTTCTGTTCGTCTTGCCGGAGATTTCTGGGGGTGTGCTTGGCGATAACGTTCAGCACTGTCAATCATTTCATTAGCGTTCTGAAAATCTCTTTCTCTCAGAAATACGGCTAAATCTCTAGATACACTTTGCAGTATTTGTTCTCTGACTAGCAGATCATGCAATCCTTCATAAGTTTTTTGGACTTTGGATAAGTCGATCCACCTGTTGAACAATCCGATTAGTCTGGCTTGAAAAGAATGCATTGACTCTTGAGATTGGGGTTTCACCGATCTAAATTTTTCTCTGTAACCTTCGGCGGTGCACTGAAACTTGAGTAATAGTTCTCTTTTGAGCACATCATAATCCACGGGGCCCTGTACACATAGGTTATCATATAGCTGGAGGGCTTCTCCGTGAAAAGAAGTGGCGATTTGTAATGGCCAGATATCTCTGGTCCATTTAAGGGACTGCGCCTGAGCCTCAAATCGATTCAAAAATGCGTTGATATCGTCTTCGTCCTCTTTGAAGGCGGGGAGTTTATGTGTGAGTCCTTTTGGGGTTTGGTTCCCATTACTCCTCGTCGCGCTGGAATCGGTCTCTCTCTCTAAACGTAGTTTCTCTAATTCGAACTGACGCTCGGCCTCTCTTTCTCTTGCGGCCCTTTCAGCTTCTTTTTCTTTATCTATCCTGTCAGCTTCTTTTTCTTTGGCTATCCTGTCAGCTTCTTTTTCTTTCTAATCTTTCTGCTTCTTTCTCTCTGGCTAATCTTTCTGCTTCTTTCTCTCTGGCTAATCTTTCTGCTTCTTTCTCTCTGGCTAATCTTTCTGTATATCTGTCCTGCCTTTCAATGCACTGAAATACATACTTTGTAAGGGCTTCTTCTTTCAATCCCAACAGTTGTCCTTCTTTCATAAAGTCGGCTACCTCCCTAACGGATTCAGCCATGGTTAACACCTATCCAACACAATTACTCTAGTGTGTTTACAAAAAGGGAGCACCCTACTATCTAAGCTTCTAATAAGGCAGAAAATACAACCAGAATTGCAATAAGTCTAAGCTACTGGCATGTCAACATCAATCAGGCAAAAAAAATTATCTTCAAGGAATGCAACTGGGTTACAAAATAACATCAATAGCAGTCTTAACTTGTTCAAAACTAGTCACTCAGATTTCTAGATCTATTAACAATCCTAAAGTACCGTACGAGTACATCAAAATAATCCAAGGGCGACAACTTATTCAAACATCCAATGACTTCACATAAATTAATAAGTGAACACGCAAGGCCCAGAATTATTTTTTTTTATAAAAATAAAACAAGACAGATAACTACAGGATAGAGAACATCCACTCTCACTTTCGGTTTCTGCATACACTTTCACACAGAATAGTGAGCTTGGAAAATAAAGACGAGAGGCAAAGTAGAAACAGAGGCTAATTCCTTACTACGGGTAGAACTTTACACACCCGTAGACCCGTGAAGCTGGAGACGGGGAAACTGCACCACGCCCAACATGTAACACTTAAACACTGAGCAAATATAAATAAGTACAACCGCTTTGCAAAATTCTCAAAGATAAATAATTAACTGCCAACCTTCTACCACTAAGTCCCAGGGGAATCACAAACACTGAATCGAAGACCCACTTTCACCCGACTCTGTACCAAACGAAACAAACCCACGACAGGTCACGTCGGGGTCACCAATGTCAGGAACGCACGGACAGTGTGGACAGGTCACACACAACACACACTGGCCTCACAGCCTTCTTCACGTGTCCTTTCACACAACAAAATACAAAGACCTGCACATGGGCTCGAACGTTTCTATTAATCGGGTGAACGTAAATATATACTTTACTAAATAACAACAGAAAACTTCAGCACAAATATTCTACACTGAGTTTGCACCGAAACAAATATATCTAAGCAGTTTATATTAAAGTCCTTCAAGTTCTCTCTTCTTCTGTTGTTGGGGGGGGGGAAAGGGTCGACACGGCAAACAGTTCCACTCTTTCAGTCTTGCTCTCTGGCGTTGATCATACGGACAGCCTACATTCACCAAATAACTCCGACAGTCTAACGGCAGACAAATGACCAAGTCAATAAAAATTCCACAGTAGGTAAATCCACACAGTTCTACGATCTTCTCAAGAGATCACACAGCAGTTGAGAAAATTAGTAAATCGAGGAACCACACAGATAATATTTCTCCACACAGTTCTACGATCTTCTCAAGAGATCACACAGCAGTTGAGAAAATTAATAAATCGAGGAACCACACAGTTAATATTTCTCCACACAGTTACTCTTTCTCCATACAGTTAATATTTCTTTACACCGTTAATATGTATCCACACAGTTACTATTTATCCACACAGTTGCTATTTCTTCACACAGTTAATATTAATCCACACAGTACTATTAATTCCAACCTCTGTACCAAATTCCTCTTTCTCCTAGACTCTCACGTCTGCTTCCTCTTCCAATTTCTAAACAACGCCCCCTATACACATTCAAACCAGGGGTCATAATCGCTATTCAATCAAGGGCGACAACCTCGTTACTTCGACGTTCAGGGGTGATAACACATGTTCATAACATATTTGCATCCCAAAAATATTCTGGGCAGCTTTCCTTCATCCATTCAATGATGTTGTGTTTATATGCTTTTAAAAAAACTTAAATGTGTATTGCATGCATTACTAGAATTAAACACTATTGTTGACACTGCGTGCTGGATGCATTTAGTATTTCTGCAGCAGCTGCAGTAAATTGATGGTCTTCATGCAGCAAATAAACTCGCTAGAAGGCACATTTAATTTCAGTAAAATAAAATGAAAGTTATGCACACAAATTTAGTTCACCTGTATTGACAGCCCATAGGTTTGCTTCCAAAAAAGGTTGTGTTGGTTTTGATGACTGTGACGACACTGCCAATTGTATCTCAATAATCATCCATCTGTCTGACATTTTCAACAGCAGGACATCAGACTCAGAGGGTGGTAATGATTAAGAGTCCCTAAAGGCCAGAGAACTTGGCTAATATTGAAAAGTTTCTTTTGAAAACCAGATCGAGATGTTTTATTAACCATGACAGATATGAGAGGCAAAAAAAATATTTGAGGGACAAAGAAAGGCATGTGTGATTGGGTTTGCTGTAAATATTGACAGCCTCTTGGCACTAGCTCAAAGTTGTTGTTTTTTTGTATGGCAAGTCCAATTTTCTTCTTAGAATTATAAAACATGTGTAACAACTGTGTTTGCATTTAACTAGAATGTTTAGAGTATTATGATAATAGTCCTTTTTCCTCAGTATATCAGGTGCCATCAATCTATACACTAATGCCTGTAAAGTCCTAATGTCATTTTCACAATACCTCCAGCCTCTAGATAAAGCCACCAGGTTGTTTTCTGTAATGCCTGGCACTTAATTAAAAAAACTTATACTAAACTTGTTACAACATTGCTTATAGGCGTGAAAGTATGAGTAGTTTTATCATACCATGGTTGTTGTGAAGAGTGTTTTGGAGCTGACAGCTGTAGTCATCTTTGAAACTTGTGACACAAATAGAGGCAACTGTTTCACTTCCATAAACTGTTTGAGAATAGTACTTTTGCTGTTATCGCGGTCATAACTCTACTGTCAATATGTTTGTAATGAGAAGTGTCAATTAAAAGTATGAGAAAACATAATGTGTACTGCTTACATGTTGCAGTTTTCACCAGAGAGAAGGCGAGAGACAATGTTATAAAACAAGGTATATAGCTGTCCTTTCACTAGCTTCACGTAAACAGTTTTACTTTTCTCTCTCTCTCTTATATATATAAAAAGATAGCTTTACTATAATACATAGAGTGTGTATGTGTCGTATGGTAACTTCCAGTTGGACATAAAATCTCCCACATCTATATATATATATAAATAATAAATATATGTATTTATATATATATATATATTGTGTGTGTGTGTGTGTGTGTGTGTGTGTGTGTGTGTGTGTGTGTGTGTGTGTGTGTCGGGTGGTAACTTTCAGTTGGTCACAAAACCTTCCACATATTTCTATATATAATATTAAATATCTATGGTGTTTATGTATGTGATGTGTGGTAACTTTCAGTGGGTCACAAAATCTCCCGCAGTTATAGTATAGACTGGCATTGTCACCACGTCCTCAAGTCAGAGATCACTTAAGTCCTTAAAGTAATTAAGTAATTAAAGGGGGCATGTGTACTGGCTTTTAGAAAAGAGTCATGTGACGTTGACGACCAAAGTAAACAACAACAACAACCAAGACACTTCTCGGAATGACGCCAGTGCGAACGGAGCACTTGGTCAACAGTCGATAGGTCTTCAGTTTTCTTGAACGCCAGGGTACTTTTCATGGAGGCAGAGACTTGAGCCAGGAGGGCAAAGACTCCGGAGAAAGTAGGACCGCTTGGGTTAGAGAACCTTGAGGCGGGACTGCCAGCTGTCGTAGCGAAACTCCAAAGACTACGCAAGCAGAACTCGGGCTACCTGTGAGAGGTAGATGTTCGAACCCAAGGCCGACAGAAGGGATCGTCGTTCTCAAGGAAGAAGAGAACGTCGGTGTATTCTTCCGCGCTCCTAAGCACTGGAGTCAAGAGAATTTCATTGCATCAGGGTGCTCTTCGTTCGGCAGCTGTACATGGAATTGTTTTTGTACTCTGTGCTGTAGTCGGGTGAACAAGCAGTTGTGGAAAAAGCTAGTACGTCACTGGACTGGGACAGCGCTAGGTATCCAGAGGTGGTTGACATTAAAAAAAAATAAGTTTTTTTGCGATTGCGATAAGACGTCACAGCAGACGAACTCCGGCAAACTGTCTGAAGTTTTACCTCGCGCATAAATACACAGAAGAACGTGAGGTCATGTTTCAAGGGCTCTGATTGCTTGATCTTTGACCTTCTTGTCCCATATGCAAATGAGCCAGCCTCGTTCGGTACAGACATCATCCTGTCGCTAGAGAAATCTTTCTGTACTTAGAGAAAGTTCTCTGTAGTTAGAGAAATCTTTCTGTAGCTACAGAATGGAATTGTATACATAAAATGAATTGGCTAGCAACTTTTAAGTATAATATAAATGAAATAATTTGGTTTTACCGAGTTTTTCTCTCTCTAGCTGGAGAACGCATTCTGTAGTTACATGTGTGAATGTGTATGTAGAGTAGATGGTAGTTTTAATTCCCGAATTAACAGCACTGCAACATTAGAAGTACAGATAGTACTTGGACCACTTTTAGATTAGCAAAATTGTGTATTTATTTCCATAATTTGTATGTTTAATCAATCTTTATTGTTGTACTAAAAGTCACACGTCGTTAAGTCTTTTGTTTGGGGAAGAACAGGGGTAGCGTCATTCTGCCCACGTACCCAGTTCCCTGAGGCCAATGTTCTGCCTGGTACCAATGATAATTGTCCAGCAGCTGAACATAACAGAGAAAATAATAAAAAAATTAACCCTCAGGTGTCATTTCTGAAAGACCACATCTTAATCTGGTACAATTAAGGGAGCAGTCAAAGTGAAATGTAAACGTGATTCTGCCTAAATAAGGGAACGTTTGAAAGTTCACCAATCATATCCAGTGCTTAAATCAACCCATTATATATATATATATAGCTCGTAGTAATGTATCTTAGCAAAAGCATAGTAGTTCCGACAAACTCGATAGCTTAGACTGTCTTTGTTGCTTCAACAATACAATTTGCCTGACTGCATGGCTACATTTCATTCCATTAAATACCAGTCAAATGTCCTGAAAATATTGAAATGTTATGCAAAGAATTAACCAGGGTTTTGTAACCTATACACATATGTGTCCACTCAATCAAGCATGACAAGGGTATTGACTGTGGAAGAGGGGTGAGTGAGAACAATTTTACAATGGCGTAGCCAAAACACAAACTGTCACAGCAACTACAATGGGAATATGTTATCTCAACAAAACCTTACTACAACACACGTATGTATCTGATGTCAGGAAAATTATTGGATAAAGTGCCGAGATTATATCGCAGCACTTTCAATGTTGAAGCTGTCGTCACATCTATTCACTTCACTAACAATAGTTACATCCCATATGAGATTTAGCTTTTTGTGTTGCCGAATTGAAAGAAATGGCGGGCCTCACTTCCCTCTCATTCCCACACCGTATCCAAATATAGCACAAACAGCACCAGGCATGACTAGCTTCTGTGGGTAGACATTCTTATTGTGACAGATCAGCAAGCAAAACAAGAAACAAGCCAGAGCTGCCACACTCGAAGCCACCGCGACCGGAAGTTTGTATTGCACGGAGTCGGTCTGACATGCGCAGTGCCGCTTCGGTGCAAGGAAAGCGAAGAAACTAATTCTTCTCTCTACAGATCTCTGCTCGCACCGAAAATTCTGGTAAGTAGGACTTACATCAGCCGCACACACGACTACAAAATAGTTCTAGCAAAGGGTATGCTCTTTGCGTCTAGGGTCTGCAGGAGTTAAGTGGACCACATCAAAGTAGCGAGGCCGACACCGACCGTGCCAGGTGACACCATCAGCCGCTGAGCAGCGAACCTTCACAGTGGTGACTAAATTTAATTTGTATCATTTCAAACTGGATCAGATTATAAAGCTGGACAAAGGTCAAGTGCGGGGTTATGCAAAAAAAAAAAAAAAAAAAAGTTATTGACGTGAGGAAGTCACCACATTTTCTCTGCTCTCAGATATTAACAACAGTCACTGATACGGGGTTTGGTGTTATTTTATTTTTTATGCCATTGGCTTTGTACATTTGTTATTCTACTTCCAGACTTGGCCAATGTTCTGCATCAGGACATTCTATGCCCTAGTGTGTTTATCACTGCGAAGGGTGACCATTCTCTAATCCAGAGACATTATATTATACTTCTGAGAAGGGGGGGTAGCACACCCCACCTAAGCATCAATAGACTGTCTTTCATAGCATTTCAATGGGAAAGCCTACTCAAACCGTTTGTCATGGTAGACAGCTTGCTAGAAGCACATAGCTCAGCACGGCGAGAGGGGAGAAGGGAGTCAGAGGTCGACGGTGATGTGCTCCAACCGTTGGACAGGAGAAGGACAGGGGAGGCGATAGAAACAAGCGGTCGTAGATACGAAGAGTTGTCCTACACTCCGGTCAGAAACGGAGGCTGGCGGCCGAGGGTGGGAGGGGGGGGGCTTTGTGCACTCACAGACAGGGTTGTGCTCACCTTTCATATTCCACTTCCGGTCTCGCCATCGCTGGGATCGTCCCAGACATTTCTCTGACGCAGAAATCAAAGGCACACACGCGCGCGCGGGCGTGAACGGACAGACAGGCAGACAGAGAGACAATCAGGCAAACAGGTAAGGAAAGCAGACACTAAGAGAGAGAGAGATCTAAATAGAGATAAATATATACAGAGAGACAGGGAGATACAAAGATAAAAAGACAAATATAGAAATAGATCGACAGAAAGAGACATAGAGGTATAAAAGATGAAGAGAGAGAGAGAGAGAGAAAAAAAAGAAAAAATATATGTATATAAATACAGAAGGGGGGAGGGATCGGTGTTTTGTGCTGAGCTGGCAGCTAAGGTTATATCACGGCAAGAGAAAGAACAACGTGCCCGAGACGAGATCTGAGCCCAGGACAGCCAATCCTCGCTGTATTGGTGACACGCGCTAACCGTTGCACCACATAACTTCCACAGATAAATGTAGATAGATACCAGTCACAAAGAGAAGAAAGAGATGTAGAAAGACGCAGAAAATAGAGAGACACGAGAGGAAGATATTGCGATAGAAGAGAGAGAGAGACAGCGAGATAGATATGGAAAGACCAAAGGATATAAGATCAAAGAGAGATATATATATAAACTAAAGATAGAAATGGAAATACTGAAAGAGATAAAAGATACAGAGAGAGATCGATAGAGGAGGACACAGTCACAGAAAGAGTAAGAGATATAAAAAGAAAAGAAAGAGATATAGATAGAGACATAGAGAGAAAAGAGAGAAAGAGAAGAGAAAGAGATTCAAAGAGACTGAGAAAGAGACAGAGGTATTAAGAGAGTATTTAGAAAGAGAGAGAGAGAGAGAGAACGAAATGCAGGCAGACAGGCGCGAAGGAATAGACGCAGAGATAGAGATCTCGGAGATAAGCTAATGGTCGCTATATAGAGATAAATATCTAGAGAGAAACGGGGAATATATAGGGAGAAACAGGGAGAGATGAAGATAAATATGGCAACCAGACAGGCAAGGAGGAGGGCAGACACGCAGACCAGCTGATGGCAGCGGACACTGGACTAAGAATCATGAAAAAATTATTTTATTAAAGACCAACCTGAATGGTTTGTGTTTTTCGCAGATATCGGTAGATATAGACGATATAAACATAACCTGTAAATTTCAGCCTCTAAAAACCATCCGTTAATTAATTATCCGTTAGCAAAGTATGCGATTTGCACCAGCGATCAACGAGCGGCGTTAACAGTGTACTACGTCACACTAGTGCACCATTCACAACACTGACAGCCGTCAGCACCAGACAGAGAGAGAGAGAGAGAGAATGAGCGACAGATCGGGTTATTCGGACGTTAAAGTCTGTATTTCTCGTGATAAAGTAGCAGGTTTTGTTTTTTTAGAACCACGAGAAATACAGACTTTCAGCGTCTCAATAACCCGAACTGTCGCTCATTCTCTCTGTTTGGTGTCGACGGCTGCCAATGTTGTGAATGGTGCACTAATGTGACGTAGTACACTGTTAACGCCGCTCGTTGATCGTAAGTACAAATCGTAGCAAATAATTAATTAACGGATGGATTTTGGAGGCTAAAATTTACAGGTTAGTTTTATATCGCCTATATCTACCGATATATGAAAACTTCGCAAACCATTCAGGTTGGTCTTTAAAGGCGTGATTACTGAACATACCTGGTGATGTAAAGGTTTTGGCTGTGAACAGGACAAGGCGAACTCTGAAGTAGGTGGTGTCATGAAGAATGGGGGATGCATAGGGGGATTAAACAAACTTTTGTCACCGAGAGAAAACTAAAGACATTAACAGATATCGTGTTCTTTTCTCAATATTATTTATCTATCTACACACACACACACACACACACACACACACACACACACACACCTACACACACACACACACTGACACACACATTGGTTTACACTTTCGAGGACAGATGAAAAGAAACCCTTGCCAATAAATTCCTCCTTTTTAACCTCTGTCTCCAGGAAATCTAAGGAAACCGCCGGAGGACAGTGGATGGAGTCCGCTGACAAAATGAAGGTCTCCACGTCTGACTTTTCTTTCTTTTATTTTCTTTCTTTTGTTTCTTTTTTTTTTTTTTTGGAATGTCACATACAGCCATCGTCTTCATGGCATGATGTTTATCCTGAGGGCAGTGGAGCCAACTCAGGGAGAAAGCCACCTGGTATTGTCGCGCAGACCAGCAATTTAATTTTTTTTCCTTCTGGTCAGCTGCCCTTTGAAGAGACTGAACTTCCGCTTTCTGCCGCGAGAAGCGCTGGTTCGTTCATTCATCTTGTACAGTGCGTGATATACAGTGAGTGACGTGTGGCGCTGGTTCGTACATTCACCTTGTACATTGTATTGTGTACAATGAGTGACGTGTAGTACTGGTTCGTACTTTCACCTTGTACATTGTATTGTGTACAGTGAGTGACGTGTAGTACTGGTTCGTACGTTCACCTTGTGCAGTGCGTGGTGTGTAGTGAGTGACGTGTGGTACTGGTTCGTACATTCACCTTGTACATTGTATTGTGTACAACGAGTGACGTGTAGTACTGGTTTGTACATTCACTTTGTACATTGTATTGTGTACAACGAGTGACGTGTAGTACTGGTTTGTACATTCACTTTGTACATTGTATTGTGTACAACGAGGGACGTGTAGTACTGGTTCGTACATTCACCTTGTACATTGTATTGTGTACAACGAGTGACGTGTAGTACTGGTTTGTACATTCACTTTGTACATTGTATTGTGTACAACGAGGGACGTGTAGTACTGGTTCGTACATTCACCTTGTACATTGTATTGTGTACAACGAGTGACGTGTAGTACTGGTTTGTACATTCACTTTGTACATTGTATTGTGTACAACGAGGGACGTGTAGTACTGGTTCGTACTTTCACCTTGTGCAGTGCGTGGTGTGTAGTGAGTTACGTGTTGCGCGCGATGTACAGGAATGTATGGTGTGTTTTGTACAGTATGTGATGTACAATGAACAGTTCTTCTAAACTAGAAGATCTAATTCAGAGATCAAAGCTGGTCCGCATTAACATCTTTGTCCACGAACAGTATGTCATCCAAAAGAACAACTCTAACATGCGGCTTGTTTTGTGTTTGTACAGCTAGGTGAGCCTGGTTTTGGCGAGGATATCGCACTGTAAAAGGTCACATCATCATCATCATCATCATCATCATCATCATCATCATCATCTAAGGTTACTGATGTACAATGAGTACTGTTGTTTGTATTGATGTATAGGAGGCTTAATGTACAGTGTATGTGCCTATTTGGTCCGTTGTACGACTGCAACTGTGGTGTGAATAGGAGCGTTGGCAGCCTCACTTACAGTTTTTCAGACGGATTGAGCGAGCTAAGAACAACCACTGGCTTCCTCTCTTTCATCTTCCCATATGGCATTCTAGAGACAACACTTTTGCATGTTATGTTGCGTGCGTCCGTGTATGACTTATTATTATTATTATTCTGTGTTTATATTTTTTGTCTAGCGCTTTGATCTACTCTTTGATGGTGGGATAAAGGACTATATAAATTAACTTTATTATTATTATTATTAGTTAAAACAATGTGATGTACAGCGAGGTGATGTGCATCATCGTGATGCAAAGAAAGTTATATCTGTGACTGAGTGGGGGGGGGGCCTTCGGTGTGAGTAAGCAACTTTCTCCCACACATTCAACCAGAGGCAGAAAGAGAGCAGCTACCATTTATTGAACGAGTTTGAAGAAGTGCCGCTGCTGCATTTCCTCCACAGCAAGCGTCGGCGTCGCGTCGTGAGCTGCGACAAAGCGCTGCGTCTGTTTCTCCCTCCGTCTGTCGCGTCGCTGATCAGCTGTCCACCCCGTCTGTCCTGTCGTCCCTCAGCTGGCTGATTTAGCAGGAAAGTGCTTCCACCTTGAAGTGATTTTGCATTCTGGGGGGAAAGAGAGGGGGAAAGGAAACCGGAATACTTGGAGAAACCCCCTCTCCTGATGCCCAGCCCTGCGAACAGGTGTCGCCGAGTGTCCCGTGACGAGATCTGAACCCAGGACAGTGGTGCCCCCTACGTCGTGTTGCCTCTTTGTTGTTGCTGAGTTTTGGGAGGGAAAAGTGCTTTCACCGAAAGACGATTCGCCGCAATGGTGGGGGATGGGTGATCTGGGGGAATATGGGGAGGGGAGGATGAGAGGGGCGAGGAGGGGTGGGGGTTAGGGAAGGTGTAGGAGGAGGGTTGCTGGTCTGTGACTCTGCAGGTGTTGTTTACTGTTGATAGTGTGCTCTTTTCCTCTTGTCACTTGCTTTTAGTGTCCAGGAGGCCTGCTAGATCCGGGGTGGTGATGTACTGTACTGGTTGCCAGATGCCCTACTGTATTCTAGTTTTCTAGACTTCTATATCATTTTATTTGTTTTGTATTTGTTTCTACTGTTCATTGCTTCCGTTTGTTACACGTTTTCTTTTTTAATATTGTTTTTGTCTTTAAAACCCTGGCATTTGTATTGTTTTTTTTAACAGATTGTCTATAGGTTTTTTAAGGGGCTTATACTTTTTACTTTATTTCTTGAGCTACAGTACCTTATGTCTGGCTAAGGGCTTCGCCCACGAGCAGCAACGCCACTGGATCTGGGGCGCCAAGAGGGGAATTTTCTCTACTTTCTCTCTCTAGCTACAGAACGCGCTCTGAAAATTCCCCTCTTAGCGCCCCAGATCCAGTGGCGTTGCTGCTCGTGGGCGAAGCCCTTAAGGTTATAGAGGAGTGAAAGAATCTCATATTTCCTATGGTTTAGTTTATTTCAAAGATATGTAAAATATAGTTTGTCGTTCCGTCTCAACTCTGCTCCTATATACTCCAGGCAGGACTAAACTTTTCGCGAGGTTCCTGTAGGACAGTTTGTTTCTTTTTATTTCCCCATCTACCTCTTTCCTGCTCTCCCTCGACCCCGCGCGGTCCGGTGGCGCAACGGTTAGCGCCTGTCACTATGGGGCGCCAAGAGGGGAATTTTCTCGAATTTGCTATTTCTAGCTATACATTGCATGTTATACTTATAGATTGCATTTTATATTTATACAATTCATTCTATACTTATAGATTGCATTCTATAGCTATACATTGCATTCTATAAGTATAAAACGCAATGTATAAATTATACATTGCAATGTATAGCTAGAGAGAGAAAACCTCAGTAAAAACCGAAGTGTTTCATTTATATTATACTCAGAAGTTGCTATCCAATTCATTTTATATATACCTTTCAATTCTTTAGCTATAGAATGCACTCTAGCTATACATTTGAAATCTATATTTATAGATTGCATTCTATAACTTCTGACTTGAAATGTATACGGAACGAGCATAGCTAGAAATAGCAAATTTGAGAAAATTCCCCTCTTGGCGCCCCATATGTCACCAATACAGTGAAGGTTGGCTGTCCTGGGTTCAGCTCTCGTCTCGGGCACGCTGCTCTTTTGTCTGCATGTGGCATCTGTTTACAGGGCTGGCGGCCTTGCTGTGATATAGCCTTAGCTGCTGGCTCGGCGTAAAACGCCACACCCCCTCCCCATCCTCCCGCCGCCGTCCGGTGATCCTGTGATCTTGCCTATTTTCAGTTCTGCTCTCTCTTGTCATTAATTCTCCTGTACTTACCTTCTTTAGTCCGTCATTCATTTTCTCTCCTATTTTCCTTTACTTTGATCCCTCGGCCAGTTTCATTTATCTCGCGTTTCCTCGTTTATACCCTGAGCCCACTCATCTCACCCACCCACCCTCTACCCCACCCACAGCTCGCTGCGGGTGAACCTTCCTCTCGCACACTCACGCGCAGACACGTGCACACAGAAAGACACGCACGCACGTAAGGCCGGGTCCCAGACTCCCACTCCCCTCTACCGCGAACGAGTGACTGTTTTTCGACAACTGCTAGTGATCCAGTATCCAGTATCCAGTGATCCACTGACAGCTTTTCGTGCAGCTGCTTCGCAGTGCAGACTCGGGTTTCTGTCCCCAAAACTCTTGTTGCTGCAAAACGCTGCAACGACCAGACTCAGGTTCCAAATCCTTCGGGTAGAACGCGTGACACCCGCTGACGAGGCACTGCATGCCGACGGGTGGGGGAGGAAGGAAGGAGGGAAAACAAGAGGGCGTTTGTCACTGAGGTGAAAATGAACCTCCGGCATGTTGCCGCTGGATGACAAGCTGCAGGCTCCTGGGTTCGGGTTTCACGTGACGTCGGAATGTCGACGGGAACAACCAGTCACCGGTTACACGGTTCGTGAAAGGGAAACAACTTGGCCGCTGGAAGTGAGCGACTCCATCAGGTTACGGATGTGCCGCGGGTTCATAACCATGGCCCTCAGGGGGAAAATAAAACAAGCTTCAGGAAAGCAGTGCGCGGATGTCTTGTGGATGACCGTCTGCTTCCGACCCACCCGCTCGACCCCTATTCATTACGACAGACTAAGTAGGCCTGGCCCTTGGCGCGAAGCCACTGATACATCCGCTGGTGATGTGGAAATGAGCAATATCCAATCAATCTCTCATACTATCAATTTTTTTTAAAGATAAATAAAAACACTCAACAGAGAAAACATTTCATTGGAAGACGAAGGAAGATATCGTATATATAAGTTTCTCTCCCCATTAACCACGGGATCACCATCTGCATGTGGTTTGAAAAAAAATGTTCAGTAATTAGAAAAATTAAAATTAAAATTTCATAAATGTAAACTTTTAAAAGTTATGCATGCGCCTTCGACAAAGAGTAGCTGGGGCAGGTATCATCTCGGGTGTCTGCGTCTCAGAGGGAAAGCACCAGGCGTGTGCTGTCCCAGTGAAAAGTGATCTCCACGCACTGATTTGCATTTTTTTAAATTTACAAACTCTCACTTTGAATATCAAAAAGCCCCGAAAGTGCAAAGCTAGTGATCGCAGAATGCTTCTCAAAACGACCTTAAATAATTTTAAACAATATTTACTAACATACGTGAGACAAAGGTAGAATCAGAATACGATAGCAGAAAGTTCTGTTCAAGACCACAGAGCGATTCCACGTGTCACTGATCATTCATTTAATTTTGTGCATTCGTAAATGAAAACGAACGTGGCTTGCCTGTAAAGATTACTGGACCACGTAATTTGAATCTACAATCCATTCGTGGCGAGCAGTGTGAAATCACCACGAGGAGGCAACGCCTTATCAATCGAACCAGCTGACCAGGAGCTATCAAAATCAGTCAGCCTGCTTTCATGGCTGACACCACCAAAGTAGACATGGTGACAAGAATGAGAAAGCGAACCACTTAGATTTATTATTATTATTATACGTTTGACGAACTTTACATAAAAATTCCACGTAAAGATTATTCTTAACCGAAAAAATTATGGATGAACGTTTACCAATTTCGGAAATTTTATACAATCGTGACGAAGCAACTTTACTAAGGTGTTGAAATACGACGTTCAGCTGACAAAGGAACTGGTTGGAAGCAACAGAATTAGGGAAACAGAACACCAGTACGACTCTCTCAACTGAGCTCTCTGTCTCTCTTTTGAGTCCCAGCGGAGACAACGGAAGTTGTGTACGTGCGTACAGTTCACGTAATTTGCACGTTCTCTCGACTTGTCTCACTCACGTGAAAATTACGTTCGCTCACTCAAATCACCCACTTCCTCGCTTGCGTGCGTAAAGCAGTCAGACATTTTGGCTCCCCCCCCTTGCCCTCACTGAAAAATATGGAGGCTGAAAAATGCCTAAAATTTTAATATAAAATTCTTGTTCATGGCTGGTTAATACTTGCTTTCAAGTCGCGATCACACTGTTCTAACAACCGACAAAGCAGCTGCATTTTGTGTTGTGTCATGTGTCCTCTTGTTTCATGTGTTGTGTCATGACATGTGAGTTGTCTTGTGTTACGTGTCATCTTGTAGCCATGTTTGTCCTCTTGTGTCATGTGTCTGTGGTCTCGTGTCGTGCTGTTACATTCCATGTGTTGGTTTGTGTCGTGCATGTCGTCTCATGTCATGTGTCGTGTTGCGCAATGCCAGTCATGATATGTCACCTGTCGTTGTGTCGTTTTGTACCATACCTGTGTCACACATCCTGTGTCAGCTTACATCATGCATGTCCTCATCTACCATTTGCCTTATTATGTTTTGTGTGTTTATCTTCTGCCACGCGTATCGTGTTGTACCATGGGTCACCTGATGACCCCGACAATGACCACCACCACCACATCATCATCATCATCATCATCATCATCATCATCATCATCTTTTTCGCCTTCTCCTCATTAGTCACAATCTTCATATCATGATGACAATGTTTTCAAAAATAACTTTGATCTGAAGACAGTTTAGTTGTTGTTACTTTTTTAATGCACGAGAAAACAAACATCGGTTTATATATTTCCCCTCCATTCCGGTGTTCAGGCTGCACGCGAATGATTTCCCTACCGACGTATCCGCCACCATCATCATCCCCACCACCATCTCTCTCTCTCTCTCGCGTGCGCGCGTGAAAGCTCTGGTAGCACGAGCAACTGTAGCGAAAGACGGCGCGAGGCGTCCCAGGGTTTTGGTTGGTCGACGTCCTCGTTGGCTGCGCCGGCGGCGCGCGCGAGGGGGGGGGGAGGGCTGCAAGTAGCGTTCACTGCAAATGTTCATATTCCCGTCGGAAACCACACTCGACCACGCGCCCAGCGCGCGCACGCTCTCACACGCACGCACACACAACACGGACACGCCGGCGCATGCGCCTTTGCAGGCAAAGGCAACAAGCTCGGGAGTGGAGGAACAGAACAAGTTGCGAGAACGATACCAGTCGTCGAGAGAGCGAAAGTTAGTAGTTAAACTGTTTTAAATTTCTTTAAAAAAAAACAACAACTACAGGAGCTGAGTGGAAGAGAAACAAAGCTAGCAGAATGTGAGTACACGAAACCTGTTGCAGATTGTAGCAGTGTTTTGACCAAAACTGCCCACTTATCCCCCCTCTCCCCCAATACTCCCTCTCAAGGAAGGGGTGCGATGACACATACCCCACACCCCCGCTTGTTGGATCTACACCGGTGCGACGTCGACCCCCCGACCGACAAAGGGACGAGAGACTTGGTGGCGGTACTGTCTCCCTTGCTACAGTGAGGAGGATCGATTGAAGTCTCGAGGAGCGGGATTCGTAACATCATCTTCAATTTCATCCGACGAGGTATGAACGGTGGTTTGTGGGAGTCTCGCTATTATCTTCATCTCCTTTCTCCTACCACAGCTCCGCGGAAACTTTAAGGAGTTCGGGTGGCAAAACCTCTCAACTTGAGAAGGGAAATTTTGTTCCGATCCTCTGTGACGTTTGGTGTCAAAGTTTGGGAGTTACAATTATTTTGTTAACAGCCTTTCTTCGACCAAGGGGGTCAGTGCTCGTGCCGGTAGAACAACATTCAAGGCATTAGCGGATACAAACTGTGTGCCGCGTTCATCAACAGGTATTACCGGAGTTAGAGCTTGAAAGTCTTGGTTTTTTTTCCCTCAACTCGAAAAATTGGATTCTCCTTTGATTACCCGGTGCCTGTATCTCCGCAGGCTGTGAGTTCAAAGTCTTTATCGCTGACTGTTGAGATCTGCAGAAAGGGCGTGAAACCGTCAAAGAGTTTTGATCTCTGTCAGAGGTTCATCACCTCCATACTGTCAAACGTTCATTGCCTTAATCCCCGCCGAAGGTTCATCACCTTGATTCACTTTCCCCTTGGACATGAGCGGGTGGTGGTGCTGTCAACGGTCTTAGGAGGGGTAGGGTTCCCGGTGCATGGAGGTCAGCGGTCGCTCGTAAGAGTCCCTGGTGTGCCACTGTCCTACCTGTGAGGAAGACCAGGAGGAGAAGGAAGCGAGCGAGCGCGCGCCATGCACGTGCGGGTGGACACAGCAGGGCGGACGGGCAGCGGGTGGAGAGTGTGGATACATGTCCTCCTGACGACGACCATCCTGAAGGCGTTTCCAGGTGAAGGTAGGTGGGATGAAGAGAGAGAGAGAGAGAGTGTGTGTGGAGGGAAGACAGGGAAAGTGCATTCTGACAGAGCAGATTAGTTTTACTAGTCACTTCTTGCTTTGTTGCTTGTGTATGTGTGTGTGTGTGTGTGTGTGTGTGTGTGTGTGTGTGTGTGTGTGTGTGTGTGCCTTTTGATTTCCAGTGACATGTAAGCCGTCCGTTGCCCGTATTATATGCGTTTCTCTACTTTCCTCCATTCTTATATTCATCACCGTTTATATTCTGTTGAAAACACATATACACTCTTTCTCACACACTCTTTCATATACACTTTTTCATACACACATACACACACACAAATGGACTTGTTCCAGATTATTTTAAAAGTCGAAGACCTTTCATTCTGCTGTTGAGCAAACCTCTAGCAGTCGCCTTACAAAATGTCATCCCGTCCCCTCCATCTCCCCCTCATTCCACCTCCCTGTCATTGATTCCACGTGGTAGTGTCTCTCCCTCCATCCGTGTGAGTGATGGAGTCAGTGGTGGGGGGGGGGAGAAGGGGGTAAGAAGCGGCTAGTAGCGCCGTTGTCCAGTGTTGGGAGGTCGTTGTGATTTTAATAATGCCTAACGGCACTTGTATGAGGCTGGGGACTGCTGCACATTACTGCATGGGGCGAGGCGAGCGGGATAACTCTCAACCGGAAATGGAGTTTGAATCAAACGACGGTTCATTGTCACTGTAATCTACCAGTGCTGTGCTTGTGTGTGTGTGTTGGGCGGGGGGGAGTTTGTGGGCACGTTGTTCTACTTTTCTCACACTCTCTGTGTAGATATAATATATATGTGTGTGTGTCTGGTTTTTTTGTTCACATCTGTATGGAGAACGTGGGAGAGATGTCACGTCTATTTATTTCTTCGGCCATTATTTTTCTGAGGGAGTGGTTTACAAGAGACCTTGTACTCAATGGTGCAAACACGGTCAGCAGCTGCATAATTTGACATTATACGCAAGGTCCCACTACTGAGGTCGCACCAAGGAACACGTTCCGGCGAACTCTCAACAGCTGGCGCCGTCCCATCATGCAACGCGCGTGGTTCCCATGTCCACTCCTTTGCCTGCCAGCCATCAAGTGGCCGGTGTCTGTGTGTGTGTGTGTGGTGTGTGAGTGTGTGTGTGTGTGAGTCGCCCACGACGCGGACTCTCTCATAGTGCGGAGGCCTTGTGCGAAAGCTTTGTCACCCGGCAAGGCTACAGGCGCGGTTGCTTTCCTTTGCGAGCCGACAGAGGGCGGTGGAATAATTGAGAGTTGATGATGATGAGGATGATGAATGCTGGCCGCGCGCACTGGCCGCTTGAGCTGCGCGGCTGAAGGACTGTCCGAGCTGGGGAGGGATGAGGGGAGAGATGTGGGTGGTCAAAGCGACTGTTATAATGGACGCCTGCTTTTCAAGGTACACGTGGGTGTAGCGTGCACTGCGTGCATCCACCGATAACACGCGCGACCAAAAATACAAACAAAAAAGAGATGAGTCGGTCAGGCGCCTACGAATAAGCTCGTGTACACTTGTGTGTGTGTGTGTGTGTGTATGCGTAAGAATGTGTAATTTTTGCACACGCGAGTGTGTATGCACGGGTTAGAAGTCCTTCTGCGTGTTTGTGGTTTCTTTAAGAGTAAGTTATTTATATTTATGAGCGTACAAGAGTATTTGTGTTTACGTATGACTTAAATATTTGTATGTATGCCCTTGTGTTTGTAAGTGTTCGCATGCATGTGTCTATGTATGTGTAAGCATGATGTGTTTGTATGTTTTTGTATATATGCATGTGTGTTTGTGTGTATGTATATGCGTGTTTCTATGTATGGGTGTGTGTCTAGGTGTGTGTATATATGTTGTAATGATTGTGCGTGTTTTGTGTTTATATAAATGTTTGTATGTGTATATGCATGTGTATGTATGTGTGGCTGTGTGGACGCGAATTCCAGGTGAAGGAAGTAAGATATTCAAAGTATCTTGCGTGTGTCTCAAATTGTGTGCCGGTACCTGCGCGTGCCTTCACACACACACACACACACACACACACACACACACACACACACACAAATGAACGTGGTGCGGGCGCAGGAATCGTCCTGAGAGGAGTTAAAATGAGGAAGAGAATAAGAGAGCTAAATATAACAGGACATGTTCGACTATCGGTTTCATCTCAACGTGCTAATTGTTTTCATACAATATTCATGGCGCACCCTGTCAGATCTTTTAAAGTCTATTTGAGGTTGCTGATGCCCCCGTAGGGAGGTCCGGTGGCGCAACGGTTAGCGCCTGTCGCCAGTACAGTGAAGGTTGGCTGTCCTGATGCTGGTTCGGCGTAAAACACCAATCCCCCCCCCACTACCCACCCCGTATCCCCTCCACCACCATCGCCCTGGAATATTCTGTGGCCAGACCTCGTCCTGTGGCCGATGTCACCTGCTTTCCGGTGGACTTTTTTATGTCGTCGATTTGTTGCCTTATCTCCTGTTTGCTCTCACTTTCATCCTTTTTTTATGTCTGTGTGTGTGCGCGGGTGCATGTGTAGATGTGAGAAAGTGTGTTTGTGCGTGTGTGGGAGAGAGATGTGTATTCGTGTGTGTGTGTGTGTGTGTGTGTGTGTGTGTGTGTGTGTGTGATAATTATATTCTTAACTCTTGGAAGAACATTTGTTAGTTTGTTACGTGTGTTAGTTTTAGTCACACACATTCATACCTTCACATCCACCCAGGCATCTGCCGTACTCGTAAAAACTATGCATTCTTGAATTTACAGGTGAGTCAGCTTTGAACAATATATGCATTTATAGAATATATGCATACGTTTACTAACGGGTATGAAAGTTGTATACATCATATTGATGTATATCTTTAGTTGTATTTCTGCTGTAGACATCAGACAGATGCACACTCCCAGGGTAGATGCGGCTCTTTTTTACGACCATGCGACCAACTTTGGCCTTTTCATGCCAGTGGTAGAAGTCAAACTTGCAAACTTTTACACACAAGTACGATTGCTGTGAACATTTGTACCAGCATCATTGCTTTGTCATATATATATATATATAGAGAGAGAGAGATATATAGAGAGCTAAACTGTTTACATACGGGTTTGTTTCTTGTGTACTTCAATATACATTCTCGTCAGATACTTAGATTTTGTATGTGTGTCTCTTCTGTCCATCAATCATTTGCACACTTTTACATAACTTATGGCTGCTACATACACCATGCACACAATTATGTGAACATTAGCTACATTCATATGTTTATATCCATTCATGGCTGCTGTTAACCTCAGATACATTCTTACTGTTACAAACAATTATGGTTGTTGTATACGTCAAACACATCCAAACGTTTACACATGTAAATCTCCTAAACAGGTAGATAGTTTTACAGACAAGTATATCTGTTGTAAACTACAAGCCTATGCATACTGACTCTGTCAGGCAGACTGGAAAAGTTAAGTGAAACATCGCGCATGTCTTGATGTCAAGTATTTTGTGTTGCCTAGTGCTAGAGAGATATGCTGCTGATGATTGATGGATGATGATGATGATGATGATGATGATGATGATGATGATGATGATGATGTTTTTATAGCGCATTTCCCCGCTTGAAAGTCGGCTTCATGTGCTGTACGGAAATGACAGCAAAGGGAAACACAAATATACAAATATGGAGTGAAGATAAACATAGAACGCACGGAGAGACATATCAACAAACAAATATATTGACAAAACAACACAAAATTGAAAGAAACAAGATCCCGCACTCAAAGCGAAGTGGATGATAATAAGTCCTTAGCAAACTTTTTATTTTGATTTCTGGTGGGTTTTTTTTTCTTTTTGGTTGTGCATGTGTTGGAGAGGACTATAGAAAGAACTTTCTTGTGCTGCTCGGCAAGTCCGTTAGGAGTCGAATCTCGCACTCACTCCGGTTTGCTGTGCGATCTTTTCTTCTGTTTTTTGTATTTGTTTTCAGCGTTGCTTCCTTCTTTGCACATAGTGAAAAAATCTCCTCAAAGACTAGAATTTTCTCGCCACTGAACGTGGGGAGAAATAAACTGAAGCAAAGCACACACACACACACACACACACACACACACACACACACACACACACACACACACACACACACACACACATATATATATTCACATTCACACACATATCTATATATATATATCGTGCGCTTACGAGAAAAATGAATTTTGATTGGCTGTTTGTCTGTAATCAGTCAGTCACGTGAGTGAATCTCTGCCAATTCTGAAAAACAAAAACAAGACGAAACGCATGTTCATGCACACCGGCGTCAGTTCTCGCTAGGTATGATTTTATCTAAGTCGAACTTACAGGTTATTCATTTCCATTAAAGTAAGAAATTTAAGTTCAGTCATGCACACTGCGCCTGCTGGCATCTGTGATTGTAAAACTTATCCTGCTTACCCAACAGTTGCTCTGCAGTAACATGCACCCGATTTATCAGGGCAGACAATAAAAAATCAGAAACCGACTAGCCTTTTCCTAGATTCCATCTTCCTCGTGGACTACTTCTATGGCCGACAGTCTTCTGGGGCAACGAGGAAGCCCGGATTTATGGAAACTAATAAAAAGGTTGTTTATAACAACGGGAAGATGTGACAATTTGACACGTTTAACAAGACGAGAAGATAAACATTACAATGGTGGGACTCGTGGTATAAAATTTTTTTTCTCCTTTGAACAGCGTGGCCAGGACCGATAAGTCAGAAACGATAACCCAGCTTCCAGCATCAAGATTGTCAGTTAGTTCCGCGTAGCTCCGCTGGCTCCTCATTCACTGCCTGCAAATAGCGGAAAACCAGTGAAGTTCAGGAACAGAAGCACGGAAGCTTTCTCTGTTTGTCTATCTCACTTTAAAATAAAAAAATGTTGTGTTACGGAGGCGGACTTGCATGATTCCAGCTTTCAGACCCCCGTGCCACGTGACAGCGGACAAGTGGGGGGGGGGGGAGGCGAGGTTTGGCGAGGGAAGTGAGGTCGTGACATCACAGATCCCGTTGTGGAGAGTAGGGTTGGTGATGTCACTTTCCTAGCTTCTCTTCACCCAGCCTCGCGTGTGGAACTGGTGGCCCCCTCCTTGGGGGTGGCGTAGCGTGACGGAGGGAGCGCAAAGTGCTTTGAGAAATAACAGACCGTTGTCCAGGGCCGCTGCCGCTGCTTTGCTGTTGTCAGGACCGATGGCCGTTACTTATCGAGGAAATCGGAGATGGAACTTGCCAGCTTTTCGGTGCACATGAGTGCTGACAGGCATTGTCAAACAAGGCTGGTTTAAATTTTATTTATTTATTTTTATTTTATTTTTTTTTTGCACTACATCTTTCTGTCACTATAAGGCCTTCTTCGTTCCTTTCTTCCATCATTTTGTGTGTATTTTTCACTTTGTATTAGTCATTCATGTCTTCCCACCTTTTCCTTTCCTTTCTTTGTTCATCTTTCTTTGCTTCGTTTATCTGTGTATTTCCTTCGTTCATATTTATTTCCTTTCTTCCTACTTCTTTTTTCTGCTTTCGTCTTTTTTCTTTCTTCGTTCATTTTTGTTTCCTTTATTCGTTATTTTTATTTCCTTTCTTCGTTCATCTTTATTTTGCTAATCTTTCTTTCTTTCCTTCTTTCGTTCAACTTTCTTTTGTTTCACCTTCTTTATTTTCTTCGTTCATATCTATTTTTCCCTTTGTTAATTTTTTCGTCTTTATTTTTTTCGTCTTTTATATTTTCTTCGTCCCTTACCATCTTTTTTTCCTTTCATTTCTGTTCTTACATTATTTGTTTTCTTTATATTTTAATTTTCTTCTCTCTTCTTTTTCTCCTTTGTGGGTTTGTATTCCTTCTTTTCATTTTTCTTTTTTTCTACCTTCAATTTTCTTTTTCTGTCTTCATTATCTTTCTCCCCTTTCTTTCTCCTTTTTCATTCCTCTTCATTCACTCTTTCTTTTCTTCTTTCTTTCCCCTTCTTTATTCGTATTCCTTTCCTTTCGACATTTAATTTTTTTTCTTTTTGCGGTCCATCTTCCTTTCGATATTTATTTCTTGTGCGTGTAAAGACGAAGAACATGGTTTCACAACTAGAAAGATCTTTAGGTCAAAGGGGAAAAAAATAAAATGATGAAAACATTGCAATGGGAGTAAATCAAAGAGGGAGCAAGTATCGTCCAAATTTTTTTTCTTATGTGGTCGTCCATCTTTCCTCTCAGTTCTAAAGACCGGAAGTCGACGTTTTCTTTTGCTGTGCGAGCATGCGCATATGTCAGCTGGGAAAATATAAAGTCTCTATTTGTTGCAGCGCTTGTGTTTGGTGATTTTTTTTATTCTCCAGACACATTCTTCAACATCTGTTTGTTTGTTTGTTTTTCTTTTCTTCCATTTAAGCAATAATTTGCAGCACGAGACTTTGTGCGAAAATATTTGAACCGCTTAGCCACTACACCTAACAATATTTGTGAACCACTGCAGAGAAAGATATTTCTGAATCGGTATACAGGAAACTATTTCTCAACCACTACACCTCTTTTGAACCATTTTAAAATGTTCTCGTGTAAAGTACTCAATGACATACAGTCATCTGTCTTGAACTGCCTAATGCTTTACAGACCAGCTGAGAACTTTAGCAGCTGATGAATACATTCACAGCAATCAGCTGGTGTCTGCTTTGTTACAAGGCAACCTGTTGTTTTGTTGTGTGCTTTGTTACAAGGCAGTCTGTTGTTTTGTTGTGTGCTTTGTTACAAGGCAGTCTGTTGTTTTGTTGTGTGCTTTGTTACAAGGCAGTCTGTTGTTTTGTTGTGTGCTTTGTTACAAGGTAGCCTGTTGTTTTGTTGTGTGCTTTGTTACAAGGCAGTCTGTTGTTTTGTTGTGTGCTTTGTTACAAGGCAGTCTGTTGTTTTGTTGTGTGCTTTGTTACAAGGCAGTCTGTTGTTTTGTTGTGTCCTGTGTTACAAGGCAGCCTATAGTTTTATTGTGTGCTATGTTGCGAGACAGCCTGTTTTTTGTTGTGTGCGTTGTGCAAGGAAGACTGTTGCTTTGTTGTGTGCTGTGTTACAAGGCAGCCTGATTTTTGTGTGTGCTGGGTCACTAGTACAGCAGTTGTTTTGTTTCGTTTGTCACCTTGCCAAGGCAGGAAGTTTTGTAATGTATCTCACTGTAGGCAAAGAGCTGTTATGTGCTAACACGACAGATAAACACAATAAAGTCCGACCAGAGTTAAATATAAAATTAAGCCCTCAGCTGCTGACAACATAGCGCTCTCGCTAGTTTCATTTTTATCTAAATGAGCACAACGACCTTATTTTTAACCTTTAACCTCCTTTGTAACATCCCGGGTAACTGTGATCTTTGTAAAAGACTGGAAAATGTGATCCACTTTGTAATATACCGGGTAAATGTGATCTACTTTGTAATATCCCAGGTAAGTGTGATCTACTCTGTAACATCCCGGGTAACTGTGATCTTCTTTGTAATAGACTGGGAAATGTGATCCACTTTGTAATATCCCAGGTAATTGTGATCTACTCTGTAACATCCCGGGTAACGGGGATCTACTCTGTAACATCCCAGGTAACTGTGGTGCCCTATGTGATGTCCCAGGTAAATGTGATCCATTTTCAAAAAGTGTCCACAATTTTATGGTATGATAGACATATCCTATCGGATTAGCTTTTGCCCAGCGGCCGATTCTGTGCCTCATTGCAGGACCAACAGACTGAGGTTGTCCTTCGTTCTTCGTCCATGTGACTTCTGAACTGTCATGATATCCGTGTCTGTCTGGTGTGGCGGGTATGAATGCATGATGGTATTGTTGGCTGTTGATATCGCGCTGTGTGGTTCTTGACTGCTTTCTTACAAACTGCTTACTAATTGTCTTCTGGGATAAATAAAATTTTATCATATCCTGACTTCCTACAAAAATTGCAGTTTATTCTATGTTCAGAGGCTGTATCACGTATGAACGGAATACATTCGCTTTAGCTTAGCATCTTGCACTATAGTAAACGCAGTCATTTAAAGATACGATTGCACCCAAGTTGGCCTTCAATTTATTTGCAAGGAGGGCTATCATCTATAGTGTTCCGAGTTTTTCTTTTTAAACCCGACAAACATAGACAAAAGTTTGACCAAGCTTGGCAAACATTTAAACATAACGATTATATAACAAATATGACAGTTATATAACAAACATAACGACTGTGCAACAAATGTTACAAACATTTGTCAATATGTACAGTATGTGAAGAAGTGCTTTAACTTTATTAATAACGTATAGTCA